>NW_010587917.1:0-74532 GCF_000705375.1 Tinamus guttatus
TTTTTTTTTCCCCATGCAAAGAGCTCCATACTGCCAGGAAAGTCATCCCTCCAACCTGAGCCTAAAAATATAAAGGCAGGAGGCGGACCTATACCATCAAATCCATCTTTTCTGCAACCCCAAGGACCTCCTAGCTGTGTCTCTTATGAAAAATAAGAAAGAAAAAAGAAGACTCTGGATGGGCTTTGTGCACATGTTGCCCCATGACAAGCATGTATTATTTCAGTGCTGTCAGCCTTGCACAGAACTGGAAAATCCTGCTTTGTATGGAGAAAAGCAGAACTGTTGTGTCCCAAGCCTCCCCCTTTGGCAGCAGTCATCCAGAAAGACTTGGACACTGGAGATTGCCTGGGGCACTGAACGTCCCGAGAACGCCAGGCTTTAAAGCCTGGCTTCAGTGCAAAACAACAAACTGTGCAGTATTTCATTCTTATCATTCTTCTCTCTTCCTTCAGAATCCATGAGTTCTTCTGAGTTGCAATTTGGTTGTCACAGCTCCTTCTTGTCATTAGTTCTCTCAGGTGATAAATGAAGTTTCCTTTTCTGGATGATTGGCATCGCATCAATTTGCCCTTTATTTAGAGGCATTTTGTACTTCTTTTGGTTCCAGAGGCAGCATTGGGCTGTTTTTGTGCCTCCAACCAGCTTTGCTTTAAAATGCGGGTTATGCTGAGTTGAAGACTTTTGCAGTCAATTTTATCTTAAAAGGTCAAAATTGATGAGACTGATAATATACCCTGGAGGTAATGGTTCTGATTCCTCCATGCAACCTTTGGCCTCCCGATCCTAGGTTGGCCAAGCTCTTCTTTCCCAAGTTCTCTCCAAAGTGATGTGAAATTACCCAAATGGGATGGAGCCAGGGGCAAAGCTTTGTCTCAGTGGTTCTGTCAGCAGTGCTGTCAAAGGTCTTGCTGTGGGGATGTGGTCATGACAGGGTCCCACATAGGTGTGGCATGATGGAGGCATGAAGACTTATGCAAGGACATGAAATTTGAATATGGAGCAGTGAATTATGGGTTTCTGAACTGAATGATGTCCCCATTTAAAGAGTTCAGCTGAGGACATAAACCTCCAAATGCCTTCCAGAGGAGCTTAGGGTTTGATGATCATTTTTGAGAATAGAGAAGAGGCAGCAACAGGGACTGTTGCTAGAACTAATTTTATTCAACAGTTTCATCAATAGCCTCGTAAGGGAGTCATTAGAATCAAAAAAAAAGCTCCAGGTTTGTGTATTGTATTACACTCTTTTGGATACTCAGATGCCTTGGCAGTGGAGAACAATTCTCATAGGATGACGCAAAACTGGATAGGCAATGTGGAGGCAGTTGAGACCCAGTATAAGTAAATAGAAAATAATACATTTATAGAAAAATGATCCGTGTGGACATGATGATGAGCTTGTAACTGGGAGCTACAACCCAGGTAAGAGGCTGTAGAGAAACCATGTGAAGTCTCAAAGAACAGTGTTCAGAGTGAGCTAGCAATCCAACCAACTGAGGAATATCATAAAGAATAGTACTGACACCAATGCTGAGGGAAAGCCACTATATAAATATTCGGTGGTGGTGGTAGGTAGAAAAGGGCAACTAAAGTGATTGAGGGAGTGTAGAAGCCCACTTACAAAAAGAATGGTGAAAAAGGTTGTGACTCTCCATTTTGGGAAGCCTATGGATGTAGGAGCCAGTTCTACAAAACATAAAAAGTGAAGGTTAGGATGAATTCAGAGCTCTTGTTCACCAAACCTGTAATACTAGAAGTAGGGAACACTCAAGGCTACTGGTAAGAAATTGCCTTAACACAGATAGAAGAAAAACACTCTTAGGACAACTGGTAGTAAAATTTGGTGAACTTACTGCCATAATAGATAGTGGAGGATCAACAGGCTCAAAGGGGATTAAACTCATGGACAAGGAATCCACAAGCAGATATCAAAAGGAATTGGTAAGGCTGTTCTTTCTAACACCTTTCTCACAGGAGTTGAGGATGCTTGGGGAGCACAGGGGTTGTGCTGCAGACAAGGTGGCCAGGTTTGTATGTGCTTCTTATATACCACATCCTGCTGCTGCTGTCAGAGGCAGCACACAGGGTTTGATGGACCATTGGTCTGACCCTATAGGGCATGCTTTATGCCTCCACAGGCACAATATTAATGCTTTACAAGAGTGATTATGCTTCATTAGCATTTGATTTATTTTTCTCCCTTATAGAAGAACCCACTGGAGTCTAGAGATACTGAGGCATGTCAAGGGGTATTAACCTTTATTATGCAGACCTTGGTGAAGGGAGCATGGCTGGGAAGTCACCTTCAGTATTCTCCAAATGCCTTTCAGTGAAGTTTGTTAATCATAGCGAAGCCGCAGAACAATTCCTCTTCTCCCTCATGACTTCTATGAGTTATCACTTGGACATGATACAGTGAGGTCCCCAAGCTCTAGCATGTAGGTGGTAGGGACTGTAAATGAATGGCATCCTGCAAAAGGAAGGGACAAGGCTACACTGCTTAAGCTTTGAAAGGTCTAAGAAAGGCAAGGAAGCTATAAAGCAAATCAAGAACAATCAGCTACGTTGAGAGACCTTCAGAGCCCAACTGGGCTTGAAGTGTCACCTGCCCCACCTTGAGCTGTGCACTGTTCCTCTTCTAGCTAAATTATCTCAGGGAAGAGGCATATCTCCCTAGTCTTCTCCAAAAGACAATGGTGAGACCATCTCCTGAGTTGATGGGGTGGTGAACACCTGCTGTGTTCCCACCATAAGCAGCCCCTTGCATGGATTTGATGTCTGCTGGCTGTGGAAATACTCTGCTCCCTGGTTGGGGACCATAAAGCTAGGCCCCATGAGTACTCCACTGACACGATGAGTAATGATACCAGAATACATTGCATTAGCAGTGACTTCACACTTCTGAACACTTCACAGCATAAGCTGCTGAGAGTCACTTCTTTGTTGCAGCTGCTGGCCCATCTGTGAGGACATGAACGTGCTGTGATACATATGTGGCTTCCCCATGAATTCAAGGAATTCTAGGGAGCAAAGTGGGTTGGGTGTCACTCAAATAAAGATAAGGAGAATTTACTCTATGCTGGTGGTGTATTTACTCTGTGTTGATCCCTTTCCAGCAAATGCAAGTTGCTGATGAGCCATGGATAGTCTGGCTGAGGGTGTCTAGAAAGCATCACAAGGGACATGATCATACTCCAAGGGGGAAGGAGGAAGAATGTTATCAGGCCACAGAATGAGGTTGAACCACTCATGTGTTTTGGTTTGGCAAGGTTAAAAAGCATTCCTACATGGAGACCGTCGTGGATGTTGTGTTACACAAAGTGAGGAAAGACCCATGCGAGCACATCCTGAAAGTCTGACTCTTTTATTGACAAAACATTTTAGAATGAGAGCTAGTGAGCAAGACCAGGTCATACTTGGTGGATTATAGATCATTTAAATACCTTTAAATTTGAATAGAACCAACTGCAAAATGTAAAATAACAGGAACAAAAAAAATGTAAAACATCAGGATAAAGAATCCATGATGCCAGCAGGTTTTAGGAGCTGTCACCACTTAAGTAAGTGTCATCCAGATGGTGCTCAGTAACTTGAAAGTATATTGAGTCAGAGTAGTGATAAAATACAGCCCTCCTGTCACCATCTAGCAGGGCTGCTTTTGTTATCAGATCCATGCAGGTGAACTAAGACTTCCTCCAGAAGAGCAAGGTGCTAGTTAGACTATGTTTAAACATAATATGTAGACAGGCTTTATGAGGAAGGAAACTGAACATACATTATATTAGAGCCATATCTTGTGTTGGTATTTGTCAAAAACAAACCACAAAAACTGGAGTATTTGTATTTAGAGCAGAACCCATACAGCCATCTCAAGAAATTTGTTTTGTATGTACTGTGTTTTGCTGAACTAGTTGCTTTGAAGGGAAGAAAGGAGTAAAACCAAAAAGACTGTATCTTGAAAAATCCATCAGAAGTTGCTGGCAGCTGTAATTTGCACCAGATATTACTGTCTGACTTTGCCATTGTCACTAAGTTTTAATATTAGATGGGTTTCAGTGACCATCGAGTTCAGCCTTCAGCACATCACAGACAGTCCATGGAAAACTGTCTGAAGAGCCTTTGTTCATTCATCATGTCTTGGCTGAGATAAAACATGTAACTTTTAGGGATAGCTAACCTCAATTTGAAAAAGGTCTTTGAATAATAAGAAAATCCATGACAACTGCAGAAAAAATGTTCAGAACTCTCTCTGTTAAAAATCTGCACCTTTGTGTCTGCTCTTGATCTATTCTACTTTCAGTCACTGGCGTTTCTCATGCTTTTCTGACAAACAGAGAAGATGTCTCTGATGAGAAATGATCTACTCATGCAGGCACTAAGTGACTGAGATAGAAAGGGAGGAATAAATAGAGGGATAAATAGAGAGTGGGGAGGGAGGAAGGAGGGAGAGAAGGGAGAGAAGAAGGGAGGGAGGGAGGGAGGGAGGGAAGGAAGGGAGGAAGGGAGGAAGGAAGGAAGATAAAAGGCTGTTTTCCTTTTTTGTCATCACTGTAATCAACATGCACCTGTGTAGGGCACTGCTTTCTGCAAGATACTCATGATGTGGGGAGATGTCCTCTGGGGCATGACCTTCTAACTGACAAAGCAGGAGTTAGTCTTGCCTGTGCTCCTGGTCACCTCTTCATCAACCATAACCCTTCTGCAGCTAAACTGAGGCTGCAGACTGGTTCATCTTGTGCTGTCTTTGCAGCTGCCCTCCAAGCATGCTGGAGAAAGACATGGAGAAGGATGAGGAGGGTTTGTGTCCTTGTAACTAATCTTGCTACAAACGATCCATTGGAAATGGGAGATCTCCTCTCTGTGGCCAGCAAATCCAGATGTCCCATCTGCAAATAACTCAGGTCCTCGACATCCTGAAAAAACCCTCAGCTGCTGCTGCTGTTCTTTGTCTCCCAATGTCCCTTGTCCCATGTTGGGTTACAGCTTTGTTAGGATGTATTCTGCCAGCATTGGCCTTGCTTCCATCCTAAGATTTTTCTAACCTCACAAGGAAAATAATGTTTCATGATGGATGGGATAAAAGCTCTTTTAGACAGGATAACTTAGACACGTCTTTATCACCTCAGTAAAAGGTCTTGACTAATTGGAATCACTAGTAGAGTAAATATTAGGGATTTTTGCTCTGTTCATGAAAGGAAAGTCACAGTCAAGAAAGGAATGCTCTTTGACAGGTCTTTTTTTTTCTTCTGAATGCATGAGTTTTGTTTTGATCACCTTTTAGCTGTGGGATGCATTTGGTGGTATATCTCTATTAAGAAAAGAAAAACATTACAGTTTGATATTTCGGACTACTTAAACTCTTCCAACCCAATTTAAATAAATACATAATAAAAAGTTGTCTGTATAATTTTGCTCACCACCTGACCCTTGAGGATTATTAGCCATGCTATTCTCTAGATTATTTTGCAATGGTTAGAAGCTTTCAGTCAAATTACTGAAATTGTGAAGTAATTATAAAAAGTTCAGGCTTGAGCATAGCAGGGGCATGTTGTAAGAAAAGGAACACTAGGGAGGGAGGTTAGATTGAAGGAATGAATTTTTCACTGGAAAGAGAAAGAGGCAGCTTTTGCTATTTGATTTGAAATTTATGATTTTTTTAACTTATTTTTTTAGGTAGCTCTTCTGGTTTCTTTCTTGACTAGAATGCCCAGAGCTTTCTGATGAAAATTATTCTGTGACTCTTGGTGACTGACAGTCAGGTCATCTGCTCCATTATGTACATTTACCTCCTGTTCCTTTGAGGACTTCAACCATTGAAACTGTATTCACAGTGCAAATCTACTATTAAATTAGTCTATTACTATGGTGACTTAATATTTCCTGGTAAGAGTTTTTATGTTGGCATAATAAGGAAAACTTCTGCTATTAGTCTCTTGCAATCTAATAACCACCTCTCCTCTCTAAGTGAAAACTCTCAAAAATGTCATGATTCCACCACCTTGAGAGTGTTTAATCCCTTTAGAAAGCAGCATAACTGGTAATTTTCTGGTTTATCACTTGATCAACGTTATCTGGAAAATCTTTGCTCTGTTTCATCTTCATCTAAAAGAAAAGACGTTTTGAAATATCAGACAGGTAGTCTCAACAGATACGAAATCAGCCCAAAACTGGATAATCAAAAGCCTTTTTTATTGCCTCTTCCCTTTCAAGAAATTCAGCAAAGGGCACTGTTCAGAGAGACAGTTTCAGAAATGCTGTGAGTTTCCCCATTGCACTCTCTCTTCTTTTGCTCTTGAAAGGAAAGCTCATTGGTTTTAATGATGACTTAAGCAACTAGTTCTGAAAATTAAAGCAGAAAGGCAAGTCACCAAGCTCAAGAATTGTACAACAGCCTCAGGAGGTGTCTCTTGAGCAGCAGGACTTTACTGAATTTATCCCAAATGGAGCTTTGTCACTTCTATCAAGGCATCAAGCCTAGGGAGTTCGGCAGAGAGGAACCTCAGGAATTTCAAAAAAGGCAAGTGCAGAGTCCTGCATCTAGACAGGAATAACCCTAGAGATGAATACTGTTTAACCAGGAGGCCAATCTTTGCCCAGGAGATGCAGAGCACACAACATTTACACCTCCTGATGCATTAGATAGGTGACATTATGCTTCAGGAGCCCCAGTTCACATAGACAGATTCATTTTCTCTCATTCATTAAATGTAAGGAACTACAAGGAAATTTTCAGATCTCTGCAGAGTTTTCCCAACACCGGGCTGGAGGGTGGCTCCCCAAGCACCCACGTTGACAGGGCACCTGCATTTCAAATCTTAGAGACCCCAGGATGAGGCCATCACAAATAAGGCACCAGAAGTCTTCCACTGTGGGTACTGGAGGAAAGCTGGGTCTTGGTGCAAGAAATGCCAGGGGAGGACTGGGGAAAATTTTATGCACAGATGATCACAGCCTTGGCCCCATGGCAGAGAAGTAATAATGATATAATCAATCAGCCCTTCACACGTCTCTCTCCCTTGCTTTTCCAGAGTGATTACTCAAGTGACACTGAGAGCGAAGACAATTTCCTGATGATGCCACCAAGAGACCATCTCGGCCTCACTGTATTCTCCATGCTCTGCTGCTTCTGGCCGCTGGGAATTGCTGCCTTTTACCTGTCCCATGAGGTAATGCAAAAACACCTCCTACTAATTCAAAGCTTTACATTCAAGCAGTGCCTATGACTCCACGACAGCAAGGAAAGCTCAACAAGACCCAAGACAAGACCCGAACATGGGGCAAACACTCTCCCAGGGTGATAGGAGGCAGGGTGACATGTGCAATTTTTTACCCCACTTGACATATTTCCATTGTAACGGTGCTTGTCTTGTGAGATATTTTACTAAGGGAGGAAAGCCACGGAATATTTTAGGTTTTGCTTGGCAATGGTCAGGCTCCATGTCATTTTATGCAGTGTCCAGCCAGGGATTTTCTGTAGACATTATTTTCTATTGGAAGCCACTTTACTATATTAAATGCTCAGGTTTCCTACTGGAAAAAATTAACTTGTTAGTTCCCGAGCTGATGATCTGGAAAAGAAAACTGGTTAATACCCTTCCTCAGAAGTGGACGTGTTTTCCAGGAAAACCTTTCTCTATGAAAAATTGCTCAGTTTGTTCCTCTGGTCCAATTTTAATATGGATTTTTTTTTTTTTTTTTTTTTTTTTGCCAGAGAAGTGATAGTGCTTTGGTTTGTTTCCTTCCTAAGAAGAGCTTGCTGGTTTCCAGCCTCTGCCTAACAACCACCTAATGCCTCATCATTTGTTTCGACAAGTATGTCTTCACAAGTGCCTGCAGAGTAATTACTGAGTTTCTCTCTCAGCATGGCAGATAACATAACGTGACACAAAAGGAGTCTCATCTAATAGTCTCCTCAGCGGCTGCACGGAAATGTTCACTTATATTTCTATTTACTGATGGTGGCAGGGCCTATTGGAAACTACAGACTCCACAGACCAAAATCATTAACTTTCTAACCTGCCTTTATAATCTGCCTGCTCTGAACACTTACCAGCACCAGATATTTGTCAAGCCAGACCAGGCACTTTAGATCAGAAGAACGTTAGTCTTTAATATCAAAGAAAAGAGGTAGGGCACTACCATTTTTTTCTTTTTTTACTGTCAAGAAAGTATCTTTCATTGAACTTTCAAGCCTCTGAAACAACTGCAGTTTGTCCAGTGTAAAAATAACAGATTTCTTTGTCTGAGTGCTATTTATTTCTCAAGTTTAGGTCAAGGAATTTGTCTGATAACAATGGCAGTAACAAATGAAAATCAGGTGGGCAGCACATGTGCTTCATCATTCTGCAGTTTAGTCCTTCAGGCAGAGCTGTTCATCAGCAGCTTTACTGGCCATGCCTTTTGCACACGTGGGCTGGCCAGGATCTTTTACTGATGCTTCAGCCAAAGAAGAGTACTGAGCCTGGCAGGATTGACACGATGCTTGTATTTGCTTTTTGTTGGGGAAATTAGTGCATTAATCAATCTCCAGCAGTCATGTTCCTTCAAGAGGCCTGGAGATGGCTAGTTAGTTTTATCTAGATGGTAAAAACACAGCCCAGTCCACTAAAAGGAGAACAAACAACATATTAAAGTACTAAAAAGCATCATCGGTGAGAAGCCAAATGCGCTGAGACCCAGTATGTTGACTGATCCCAGGGGCTGCATGAATCTGGAAGACCACACTACTTCAGTAGCAGCATATCAAAAGTTGTAAAGGTCACATGAAGGCCAGGAAAAGGCCATCATATTGTGCTGAGGGATTTGGTTATTGAAAAAAAAATGAAATTTACATGTTGGATTGGTTTAGCATAATGATGGGGAACTGCTGAACGTGGCTCCTTAAAACAAGAAGCCATCAGCAAAAAGGGTCAGATAGGTGCTTTGCTTTTATTCATTTGCTAGGCAGTAAATAAGTCTTTGCTAATTGGCCCCTTGGATTCACTAAGGTAAGCTTTGGCTAGATACAGGGAGGAAAAAGGAATGCGTTTTTGAGGAGCTTTGACTTCTATTTTTGTTTTTGCATTGGAATTAGAAATCCTTTCTCCCCACCAAAATGATAGTCATCATCATCTTCCCACCCCTACACGCTCCTGTACAAAACCCTGTACCTAGCAAGGCTAATACTAACAGTCATACTCTAGACCATAAACCTGAGAGTATTTAAAGGGTTGTGAAGAAACAGCATCCAGGAAAATGTAATTGCATAATTAACCATTATGAAGGCCAGGTAGGCCTGACAAAGAACAGACTGCATTGGTAGTATTTGATGCTGGCCTCTCACAGAGGCACGTCTTGGCAGTGCCTTGCTTTATAGCAAAATCTTAATGGATGTTTCTAAAACTGACAGACATAATGATGGATTAAGACAGGTCTTAGTATTTAATTTCCTCTTTCAGAAAACAAGGTGAAGATTGAGAGAAAGAGATTGAGTGAAACGAGGCAGCATTCAGGATAATCTTTTATATGTGAGATAGTAAAATATTATGTCCTATTAGCATGTGATTTCTACTTATATATATGCTTTAACCTGAATTCTTGAATAATATTTGAGATCTTCCATTAATACAGAAGGGTAGTCTAACATGCCCTGTCTTTTGCCAAAAGTCAGAGTTATAACTAAAGATCAAAGCTTGGCATTGCATTCAAGCCTTTTTGCTGCTACTTGAGCTATATAAAAATTTTAGTCTTTAAGAAGTCTCATGAGTAAGTCTACACCAAAAAAAAAGTATATTTTGGAGAAAAATTACAAGAGTAGGAACTGCAAAGGCACTGACTGGATGCTTTTTTTGACAGAATTTAGTGTTTATGGTGAACTCTTTTTAAAAAACGGGTCTTCTTTACAAGTGAAATACATTTACAACTCTAGACCTGATTTGCAGAAGATAGATTTGCAGTGCACAGCAATCCAAAGTAGCAGGTGTTCTCAGCTCAAACCTCACTGCACCTGGCAATACAGTGATGTTGCAAATGTCCATGTCATGATGTGAAAGAACTGCACAAGGATGGATGTCGGAAGGTTTCCCAGATGCTCTTTATGAACTGAAAACATAAATTTTCTCCATGCTACAAAAAAGTAATGTGCTTCCTGCCAGGGCTATTTCTGCTCCATGCAGGACTTAGTGTTTCCACTGAGGTTCGCACTGACGTGCTGCTGCCTTGAGGCTTCATGGAGCCCATCTGTATTGATCAATGCAGCTGTGCAAGGTCTGCCTGTGTGGAGTGGACTTTATTTTGTATCTGCTCTCCTATGGGATGGGGATGGTCCTCTGCAGCCCTCCACCCCTGCAGTCCTCAGCACAGAGTCCGAGATGCCATCTAGGCCAAAACAGATACTTCCTCTACCCAGCTTCCATATAACCTCCTTAAGCTGCAGATAGTGTAATATTTTTGTCATCCCCTAAATCATTCCTGCAATGTAAATTTTTTGCAGGCTGCTCCCTCTTTGTCTTTTTTTTTTCAAGCAGCAGAAGCCAGATTTCCACTGGCTTTCTGAGCCTGAGAAATACTAAGGCAGGTTTAGTGTTTTTTTCCAAAGGCAGAGACATAGACTTGAAAATCCCACTGGGCATTTCTCTGCATGCTTAGGTGCTTAAATAGCTTTCCAAATCCTGTTCCACTTTCCTCGCTGGCAGAACATGAAATCTTTGAGGCAGCAGACTGCATCCAAATGCACGAGAGCAATCGCTTCCCGTCTGCCGTGCTTATTCCATGTAGCAATTACTATCCTCATGCCATGATTGAGGGGTTATTTCTACCACCTATGCATTTCTTAAGCAGGCAAAGCTCCAAAAATCATTGCTAGGATTGTCCTTAAGAACAAGTAGGGAATTGTGCAACAATGAAAGGGGTTTCTCCTGCTTTCTTATGGATGCAGGCTGAACAGTCGCTTGTCTTTCCTCATGACGATTTCCACACCTCTTCATTACTTTCTACCAAATTTCAGAAATGGAAGCCTTGAAAAAAATGTATTTTGACTTGTTTCAGCAGTCACCAGGTAGAACAGTATGATCTTCATGTCTGTGTTCAAAGGGGGAAGATGATACAATCTCAACCTTTATTAGAGACTAAAGATTACAAGCTCAGAACACAGGATTATATTTCTTCTTCTTCTTTTTTTTTGATATTTTTGTCAAATTTTGACGTCTAACAACTGCTGAAAATAATATGTAGATGACAGTCAGGTGCTATTTGTGGTTTATTATTTAGAAATCTGGCGTATGGGCTCCATCCCATGTGTGAAAACCAAGACTGGCCAATGGTGTGACTTGCCACACTCTATCAAACTAGCTAGCGGTCCTGGTAGGACCTGTGAGTGCTCTACTACTGCATCCTGGCTTTTTCATCCTCTCTGCCCTGTACTTCTGGGACAGAAAACAGAGAATGGCCAAGAAGCTGACCTCTGTGGCCATGCAACTATGTTTGTACATAGTATGAGTGCATGGTACAATGCTTCATCCCCTTGCATCTAAGATGGAAGGGCCCCTAGAAAGAGCAAAACTAATCTAGAGTATTTTGCTTTGCTTGATATACATGGGGTAATCGGCCAAGCATTATTGCAAGATGTGCTACATAGCACAGCTAAAGCAATGAGAATAGCTAGTGAGCAGATACCAGGCTCTTACATTTTCAAAAGAGATTTTCAATTTTTCAGCATTGTGTCATGTGCTGGACTAAGTAGTGACACTTTTACAAAGGAGCTGACTTTCAAAGAAAGGTGTGCTTAACCTCCTTAAACCTCATAGGAGAAAGCCCTTCTCTGGTGTCTTGAATTAAGATACCAAATCGCACAATCCCTGGTGTAAAGTTGGGCCGTTGCTCTTGGTCACAGTGCTTGGATATAGGATGCCTTTTATATTTTGGGGCTGCCCAGTCTCTTCACCTTCAGTCTAGTCCAGTCTTCAGGACTCACTAAGTCCAGAGACTCACACTGCGTCAGTCCACACTTACATGACTTCATTTCCATGTGCCCATGGCTCTTGGTCTTTGTATCAAGGAGGCATTAGAGATTTTCACCAGAACAAGCCATATGTTCTAAGATTGCATTTTCCTCAGGGATCATATTAAGAAAGAACTGAGCTAATTTCAGGTGCATTCATAACACAAGAAATAGCCATGGAGGGCTAAGAGAGGCTCCTACCATGTTAGACTTCATCCCTGAGGTTTGGAAGGGTTTGAAACAATTTAAAACAAGGTTTTATGAAGGAAATCGTGGGGTAAATATCACTTGCAAAGGTTCATGCAGCTCTGCTTGCAAACTATCTTTGTATGAGTGTGTATGTATGACCTCCAGTTAAAGCATTGCGCTTGCAAGGATATGCACTTCAAGGTCTTAGAGTGACAGCTACCATAGGACAGCCATCTTCTGCTTGTATTTAATGTATTTAACATTGGCCAGTGTCATCATTAAGTAAAGTGGCTGCTGTTTTCAGCATACACACAGACAGAAACTATCTGCTGGGAGTGCCAAGAGCATATGTCATTGTGGGGAAGTGCTGGATCTCTCATTCTTGGAGGAGCAGTTCTGCAGGAGATGTCCCTGGCCTCAGATTCAGGACATTTGGGTGAAATTCTTTGATTTTGCAAAAAAGTTGACACCCAGTCCAGCATGTTCAAGGCTTACGAGTTCTGCGCATTTCAGAGAAGGAAAAACAAGCCCCAAATGGGGTGGCAGAGTAAGTCTCATGGTCCTTCAACGCTTAGAGATGCTGCCAGAAGCAGTGCTGCTTCTAAGACTGTTATAACCATCACATGTTATGACCAGTTGGGATTACCAACTCATAGCCCATCCATTCTCTGCTTTCCAGGCTGCAGCTGGCTTCCAGACAGCAGTGTGGGTAGACTTTGCTTCTGCCAACTCTGCCCTTTGGGGAGAGTTGTCTGAGAAGCAAGAGGTTTGTGCACACTAAAAATGGTGATTTGCACTGTGTTGCATGTCAGCATCTGCTGATTTCAGTGTGCCATCACTGATATCTTGGGACATGGTACTTTTTAAGTATCTTGTATAATTTCCTCGTCATTCCCTTTGTCCCTTTGATCTTGCGGTCACATTTCCAAGTCACGAATCGCAGCTACAAAAGGGGATTAGATTAATGAATGGCCTGATTGCTTTAGCCCTTAAGCTGATTTTAAATAATTGGAAAGGTAGTTCACAAGTAACATTCCCAGGAGGGTTCAATTCATTATGTAGATGTTTAATTACAAGGAAGTTGTTGGGCCTGAAATGAGACCAACTTGAAATGCTTGAGGACTTGAGGGGTCTTTTAATGAGACCATCCTGCACAGTGGCAAATTGTTCCCTATCAGACTCTAATGCCTTGCACATGATGCTGAGGCAGTGGGAACCACGGGATGTATCAGTGCAGTCATGATCCAAGAGCGTAAAATATCACTCCCTCTTGGCACCCTCTTTTTATCCTGGTAGTACTTTCTGTTGCTCATCTATTGGCTCGTTCTTTCACAGACAGTGAGGATCATTTCAGTGCAGAATAATGTCATTTCAACAGATTATTTGCGCTCTTTCCACTGAGCGTAGCATGTCTGTACAATTCATATAATCATTCAGAGACCCTTTTTTCCCTTCTCTCATAGAGGCATCTAAAGAATAGAATAATAAATCCTCCACAACAATTTATTAGGGGGTCCAGACACCCTTGCATTTAGGCACTTATCTCTCACTGAGTTTAAACAACCTTTTAGTCTTGTCTTGCATTTTTTAGTCTTAGGCAATAAAGACACATTCAGTTAGCAGGGACATCCTGTGCACTTGTGTTAGCAAGCCTCAGGTGTGTCAGCTAAATATTTAATTTTCCCAAGTTTAAAGGTAGAGCCTCCAGGGAGAATTATATTTCAGGAGTGGACACAGAGGGAGCGTGCTCCCAGTCCAAGGGATCATAGAATCATAGAATTATAGAATGCTTAGGGTTGGAAGGGACCTCTAGAGATCACCTAGTCCAACCCCCCTCCACACGCAGGGTCACCTAGAGCACGTGGCACAGGGCTGTGTCCAAGCAGTTTTTGAAGATCTCCAGAGAAGGAGACTCCACAACCTCTCTGGGCAGCCTGTTCCAGTGCTCTGTCACCCTCACTGTTAAGAAATTTTTCCTTAAATTCCTGTGGAAAGGGAAAGAACAGGGCACAGGATTTTGCACTTCCCAGTAGAGTAGGGTAAGGTTGTGGAGCTGTGGATGGCAGTCACCAGTTTCCTCCTGGAAAATAAAACACTTTCTTCCAGCCTTACAAAAGTAGCCAGATATCGAAGGTCTGAGATACCTAACCTTTAGATCCAGGCAGATTTAGGGATGGGATAATGTATTCTGGGCGCCTTAGGAACTTTATTTTCTGGGGGGGAAATGTCCTTGTTTAGCATTTACCTCTCACATTTTGCTGTTGGAGTTAAGAAGGCAGCTTCCCAGCTGCTATCAGTGGTCACAGATCAATAAGTTGATGGTCCTGTGACAGCTCCCACAGGGATTCAGGCCACTCTTTGCTTTGGCACCTTGCTTTCCGAAGTGGAGGGAAATGCAAAATTATCACCAGGGCTCTCCAAAGCTTTTTTTTGATAACTAGTTCTGTCTCAGAGACTTCCTAAGTCAAAGAAGCACCACGAAGTGATGACGGGCACTTTTCCAAGCAACTGGCTTGAGATGCACAGAAGTCGCCCCTGATTTCTTCTTCCCAGATCACTGCTTCCCATGAATGCTCAGAGGCTGTGCAGACATTCATAAGGTATCTCAGCCCTTGCTGTGACCACTGTGCCAGCTCAAATCCTGTTTGTGGTATGTCCTGCTTCTATGGAAAACACCACAGTGCACTGATAAATTTTGAATGGATTTAAATTATGCAGGAGAGCAATGGCTCCCAAAACAATTGAGGTATTGGGTTTGGACAGCTCTTCTCCCCACTGTAGGTTTCCCTGCAAAAACAAGAGTGAGAAAAGAACAGTTACAAATCAGAGAAGAAAACATCATCCTCTTCTCTGCTTCTTGCTCCATTTGTGCCCAAACCTCTACCTGTTCAGTAGCCAAAAATCCTCAGCTTTGGGTGCTGCTTCAATGGCTGTATCAGAAGGCAGGGCAACCTGAGGAATGCTCTCTCATCCAAGGTGATAGATGATGTCCCCTGAGTTGTCCTGTGATAAAGAAATCAGAGTATATTTCTGGAGCAGTACTTCAGGTGCTGTTTATATAACAGAGCTTGCTTTCATCTTGCATAGTGGCAGGCTCCTTTTCCAAAACAAAAACAAAAGAAAGGAGGCTCACACATTTGACATTTAATATACACAGTAAAATTAATGGATATTTCCAATAGCAAAGATTTCTGAGTTTAACCTTTGGGCAGCCTACAGAGTACTCAGATTTTTTTTTTTCATGTTATTTCAAATAAATCAGCACTATATATCAGAGACCCTGGACTGTATTCTAATCTTGAATAAGCAATTTGCTTATCTCTCATCTGCAGTTTTGGAGAGGGCTACTGAATTGCTACTTTGTTTGGATGCTCAGCACAATGAATTTATCACTTGTGATTGCTGTCTCCATATGTGTTTCAAACAGGCTGCAGTAAAACACTCCTGCTTGAATCCACTGATTTGCTTGTTTCAAAGATGCCTGGTAGATGTTTCCAGCTCTTCATTGGATTGTCTGATTTCCCATTATCAGAAAAGAAGAGGTTTTATATATTTTGGGATTAAATACAAGAAAGAATCAAAATGGAAGGGACAAAGACCTTCTTGTAGCTGCACAATTTGCATCTAAAACTCTGCACTGCATTTCTAAGAGCACTGACTCTTCCACCACCATAAATACTGGATTACCTGCTGATTCAGAATCGATGGGTCCAGGGAGCTGCTGCAGGGCAGGTTCTTAGAGAAGAGGGACAGGTGGCTGTTGTGTGAATTGCTGTGGTGTTTGAAAGAGCAAGACATCCTTCAGGGCTCCCTTTTCTAGCTGTTGTGCCTGAGCAGCATGCATCGCCAGGCTAGTTGTGCTCCAAGACTTTACTGCAGTGCAAATGCTTGTTATCACGGTCCCCTCCATGAGCCTATAGATGTTTCTGTAGAGTGCAAGGATTACTTCAAGTGAAAATTGAGACACAGAAGAATAATCATATCATAGACCCCTGGAAACAACATGATAAAGACAGAGTTCCTTAGATTTCCTTTGCTAGTGGCACTGCCCAGGTGCTCCTCCATAAATTCTTTGTTAGCCAGAAAGCTTGAGAGCCACAAGGCCTGCAGGAGACAAACCCATCCCATTAAAGTAGATGGAAAGATTGCATTTTTTTTCCCCATGTCCCTGGACAAAATACTGAGTCAAGTTAGAACAGTTTCCCCAGTGCTAACACCAGAAATTCAGGCTGCCTACAGTGTTCAGACAAACAAGTTCCTCCTTCAGTAACTCTGGCCTTGGTCTGAAACAGTCTTGGTCCTACTTCTTACCTTACTCTGGAGTATCCTGTTTCCAGCCCTTGGTTCATTTTGTGCCTAAGGTGGTTGATTTTCTTTTGCTGAGAAATGAAAGATTAATTCGTTATGTAATGTTATTGCATTGTTCCTCAAGACTGTTTCCTGCTCCCAACAACGCTAGCCTCTGTTGGATACTTTGCCTCTAGGTGTATCCACAGAGGTAGGCAGAGCATTAAAATGCACCTATCAAGACACACAGTCTAACTGTACTGTTGGTAGTAAAACTAATTCAATATTTTATATGATTGTAGGAAAAAAAGGAACACAACTTTTTCAAACTGCAGAAGTCTTTTTTCTCTCCCCTTCTCCCATCCCAATGTGGTATGAAAATATACCCAACAGTGAATTATGAAAAAATATACCCAACGCTGAACTATGAATTACATTTTCCACATGAGTTAATTTCTTGTATTATCTCAAAGAAATGTGGAAGGGTCCGGGTTGCTTGAGTGAGTGTAAATTCATGTTCATTCTCAGTAGGACTCACCTTCCAAAGAGGGTGGGAGAGGGTAGGCATGAAAGAGTAAAGTTTCTGGTATGGGAAAGGAGCCAAGTCCCTGCTCCACTGCCTGCCTCAGATGTAGACCTAAAGGATGCAATTCAAACCAGTTGTTACCCAGAATTGCTAAGCCCAAGTGCACTACATCACCCGTGAAGCATAAATGATGGAGTGATACCACAGGCATACACAGGCATAAGCCTTTAGTTCATCCCATGTCACCTTCGAGTTCCTTCCCAAATGTAAAACGCTCCTAGTGGCAATAGCAATTCTTTATTCTCATGAATGAAGGCGTTTGAGAGTTATGGGATGGTTGCTGAGTGCATGCCGTCCCCTCCGGAGATTTGCTCCTGTTGTATGGCTGTCTCCAAAGTACGCTGTAGATGCAAAAAGTATTTAATGCCCAGGAGAGTCAGACTGCAGCAGCCTTCCTGGATAGTCACTTCCTTTTCCCTGAGAAGAAGGGAGAGTTTCCATTAGTGCCCATCAAGATTCCCATGTTAGTTATACCACCATGAGGTGATGGTGGAAGCGGGAAAGACCAAATCTTTTCTCCTTTCCAGAGCTCTTCAGGGAACCAGCCCAAGCTGGGATCTGGATAATTCCTTTCTCACCGATTCACTGGGGGATCTCTGGTAGGAAGCATGCCTGCTCCCCAAAGCGGGGCCCAAAAGTTGCTGGAGAATTCCCTGTTCCCATTCCAGACCTTGTAACTGCTCCCATCATTTTCCTTCCCTATGGCAAGGGCATGCTGATAATGGCAGACAGAGTCATTTCCAAATGCCCTGAGGTGTGATATCTCAGGAAATGGGCTTTGGTCTCCAGAGACACCTGGTACTTTGAACCAGCTAAATACTAATCAACCCTGCCTGGTCTTTCTGGATTTTATTCAAGACACTGCGCTCAATAACTCTTCTGAATGTGTCCTCATTCCCTGACCTTGGAGCACAGATGCCATTGTTCTAAGCAGGCTTCTACAGACTACAATTAATGAAGCAATTAATTACAAGCTTGCACTTATACAGAAGCTCTTGTAAAGCAATAACTTAAGTGACCTTATAGGACCTTGCCATAATATAGGTCAAAGTGCTCTCCAAATCAACTTTGCTGAAGTTTTCGTGCATCCACTTAGTCTCACTTCGAGCCACAGTGGTGACAGGTTGGCTCAGCTTCAGCTGCACAGACTCTGAGGATACCCTGGCCCTTTCCCATCACCTCTTAATCTCACCTACATTAGAAAGCTTCTCTCTTAGGTAAACTTGGTGAAGGTGCTCTTGCCACATGACATGAAGTGGCTATTCCTAAACTGCTGCAAATAAACTCCTCATTTGTCAGAGCTTTCCAGATTTCCATTACAATGATGAATATTTAAATCATATAGACATTGGTTCTTATTCTTCCTATATCCCGTTTGTTCTGTCAACACTTCAGGAATTTTCCCTTTATCAGCCTCTAAAAGTTGATTTGGGGACTTCAGAAATTCTAATATGTCATTAAAAGTGATTATTTATGACTCCCTCCTGCCCACATTTCTAGTAATTTCTGTGTTGTCCAATAACAAACAAACCATAATACACACTTCATCTGTCTGTAAAAATTCTAATAGGTCAGTAAAAGTGATTATTTATGACTCCCTCCCGCATTTCTAGCAATTTCTGTGTTGTCCAATAACAAATAAACCATAATACACACTTCATCTGTCTGCTGATTAGTAAGCGGATCACATTGAGGATTTCCAGCACATGTATGCACTGTATCTATCTGGAACAAGAATGTAGAACATTAGTTACACTTCATTTCTTTATTTCAGAGCACTGGAGTCAGTCTGGAGAATGGCTAATATTATTTGCCTATTTTCCGCTCATGGATTGCAAGCAGAGGTTTATGTTCTCTACACATTGGTTAAAGTTACTCAGCAGATATGTTGAAAGCAGAGCAGAATGAAGTGGCATCTATGCAACCATTAGGCTCAAGGAGGAGTATTTCACTGTGCCATGGGATGAGACACAGAGCGTCTCAGCTCAGGGTTCATATGTGAACATGAGACCCTCCTCAGGCCACAGTTTCATCCATGCTATATATTGATGAGGGGCCACCACAGTGGCTACTCTTCTTGAGGTGATCTCAGGAGTGATGTCAGGAGCAGAAGGGCTCTCACATATCTACACATGGTTCAGCTGTCCATGGGGGATGCCTCTTTCTAAGCGCTCTCACACTTGAAGCAGCAGGACATACATGACACCCTGTGTTTGAGCAGATCACCACTACCAATATGCAAAGGGAGTAAGTTGAGTAAAGCCAGTGAATTTCACTGGAGGTTTCTCCCTTCATCAAGCACTTTTGCAGTATGCTGAGAGGATCACTGCGCCACTTGGTAGCAAGAGCAAGATGGGTTAGGAGTACTGTAAAAACCACGCTCAGTCACTGTTGGAACAACAGTGCATTCTCCTAGATTTATAGGGTGATTTCACCTCTAATGTATTCCATAGTGGCACAGGGCAGTCATATTTCCTTTAATGATCAAGGCATAAAGCAGCAGTAAGCAGGTCTGAAGGCTTAGATTTGGTATGGAGGCAATTATATTCCAAAAAGGGCAGAAAGAGAATCTTGCTTCCTGTTGATTTACAAGAGGAGGAGCATCTACAAGGCGTCTGTTGGAAGGAGACTGTGATGAAGAAGCAGTGTCCATTTACAGAGCTTCTCTTTTCCTGCTTTGAGAGCCTTGCTGTGAGGCACTCGATGCCTTGAAGTCACGCTCTGCCTCTTGGGCCTAGTGTTCCTTCAGTTGGAAATTTCCTATTTACCAGGGCATGGGCTAAATGAATGATCCAATTTTCAAAGCCCATCAGGGATAAATTACAAGCAGAAGTTATACTGTTTTAATTAAAGCAGCATAGTTCAGACAGGCCTTCTTTTCAATGCAGGCTTGATATCAATGTGCTTTTTACCAGGAAAGATCTTCTCAAATATAAGAGAATATATAGAAGGGAATAATCTGTTCTGCAGAAAATACTAATGTGTTGGCAGAGTCTGTTGCAACTAGCTCGGAAGAAGAACATGAACCCTACTGAGTGCAGTCACACCACTACCAATCAGCAGGTCAAGCTTTCTTCTCTCTTGTGCGCTCTTAGATGCTCTTGGGGTGATGGGTGAGAATCATATAAATTTCAGAACTTGGAGAACCAAAATGGGGACAGCAGAGTGTGATGGAGTTACAAAGGGAAATAAATTTGCTTTTCATGGTGTGTTGCAAAAAGGACTTTATTTTTCTCGAAGGAAACAAAACTCTGACAATGAGAGGTTTGGTTCTCTCCACTCCCTTGGGACAGGAGAGGGACATAAAGAGAAGAGGGAAGAAACTAGTAGTCAGTGGTGCCCCATTTCATATGGATTCAGGAAGGTTTACACATAGCAAAGGTATTCAGGGCTTCAAAGTGTTTCCTTCAAGCGGAATAAGTATGTTTAAGTCTTAAATACGAGGTTTCTTACAAAGGGATGAAGTAGCTATTTTCTTTCATAGCAAGTGTGCAGAACAGGGGAAATCATATAGACCAAGTGATTCAGCCAGTTTCAAACATACTCCCTGGTAAGCTGGATTGCTGTGTCCAGACAAATCGTCTCCAGACACCTTAGCCCTTTGTAACCAGAAGCTCTTTACTGGCAAGACCTGCAGTGTCATCTTCTTCTTGGCAATTGGGCCACTGGGAGAGGAAAGGTCTGAGTGAGGCCATCAGCAGTGCTAGTTTTCAGAATACAAGACCAGTTCACTGATGTTCTATCTCTCAAGGAGGAAGAACTTTCCTATGTATCCCCCAGCCCTCATGTAGGTCTATCCACCAGAGGCATGTCTGAGCTTTCTCACTCTAAATGTTTAAGATGTCAGTGTCTGGCACCAAGGATATCATTTCTTTAGGGGGAAATAAAAAAGGTCAAGCAGAGAGAACCTGAACTTCTCTCAAGCTTCTCTACTGTTTGCTTTTCAAATAGGATCTGAATGAATATTACACTGATCTGCTATTTTTCATATCGTGATTTGGGGCAAACAGCTGCTTCTGCTCATTTTGGGAAGTCCATCAGATCTGAACAATGTCACAGCGAAACCTGGAGCAAAGTTTCTTTTTTACCTGCATGCATTATTTTGTTACAGAGTGCTACTATCATCTCAAGAACTCTTTTCCCCCTTGGTAATATCTTCCATGCTGATTTGAAGCTGTAATATTTTTGTGACCACAAAGGAAAAAGCATGTTTAAAAACGATTTGATAAGGCCAAAATAATTTACCTCCTACCAAGTGTGACATATTTTGGCAATCACTAATTAAGATGAGAGATTGCTGTCATAGCTCTGCGCAAAGGAAAACTGCAACATCTGTGAAATCTCTTTGGCAGAACAGGCATCATCTGCTATCTCCAGGATGAGCACAGGGTGGTGACAGGATTATTAGCATAAAATCACCCTATCTCAAATACAGCACAAGGAAAGACCAGGCAAGACCCTGAACTGAAACACAGTCACTGAGCCAAGGGGTAGAGGTTCCACAATAAGCTTCTCCCAACTATTTTAAGCAACTATTTTCCCAACTATTTTTCCCTCTAGTTTAGCTGCATTCCCAGCAATTGGATCTGAGCTGTACGCTATGGGAGGTAGCCTTGACTACAGGTGGTCAGATGTTGAAGATGGGGGGTTTTGCACCAGGAGATGATGCTTCATTATGATCCTAGTAAGCAGGAAATTCAGGCTGTGTAAAGTATCCCTTAAAATGTTGTTTACTGGGGCTAACACTAAGGATTAGCATAGATAATCTTACATCCTTTCAGAGGCTGAGAACCCCAAGCTGTGCAACATCAAACAGGCAGATCCCTTCTACAGAAAGGTCACCCCGTTTGGTCTTCTGAGCTCTCAGAGGATTTCCTTAATAGAAAATAATTCTGTTCATCATTTCAACTGTCAAATGAAAAGGATGTTCCCATGAAAAACTGTCACTGCACTCAGAAGAGTTATTCAGGAGAAAAGAGCCATCCAGTCCTTGTAAGCAAGAAACCTACTTGCGATATTACCACTTTGGCATGTTCTCATACTTGATCTCTTTCACAGGGGCAGATTAAAATGAAACCTTGAAGAGTTTAGTGTCTGGTGCCTGCTTCTTCACCCTCAACCTCTGCTTGTGAGCATGTGAAAACATAACTGCGCTTTGAGCTTAACTGGGAGGGTTTGTAGTGGAAAATCTGAAGGAGGTGGGGCAAGATGGTGCAGCAGCTGAACGACCAGGGACAAAGCTGGAGGTGTGTCTCAAGGGTGTTGACATGAGGGATATAAAGCAGCAAGGACAAAGAAAGGATTTTTGTCCATTTTGATGAAGAAAGTAAGTTCAGAAGGAGGCAGCATAGAAAAGAGAATAAGCCCAGGCAAAGCATAATGCCTAGGTAAGACATCTCTAGGGTTGGTTTTACAGCCCTGCAGCAACCAAAAGAGATGCCTGGTTTTACTTATATGTGGGAACTCTTATTAGCTATTCTCTGAGCCGCTTACATAGCAGAATCTTGGAGTCATTGTCCTGGGGAACAAACGGAGAGCAGAAGTAAAAGCAGCAGCCTTGACAATCTGGAAACACTTTCCTCCTTGCCAGCATTTCAAGCTCTGTAGAAGGGGCAGTCAACTCATGCCAACCTAGGCTTGCATTGGGAGACTATGAACTCCTTCCTCCTCATATAGATGCTCAATGGTCAGTGAGCTGTCTGAAGTGAAGCAGGCTTTCTAGAGGCAATGATACTATATCCCTATACCCTGTCCCTATACAATATCCCTATACCACCATGCAGAGTGATGAAACAGCAGATCATAGGCATCCTGCTTTCCCACATCAAACACTTGGAGCAGGGTTGAGGTTAGGACAGTTTTATTCAAGGAAAGGGTACTTGTGTTGCATGACAAGAGAGAAAGGTGTGTGATAGGAGTGGAGCACATATCCGTGTAAAGCACACGAATGATAAGGGGTCCTAAAACAACCTCAGGTCCCCAACTGAATGAATAGCACTCATTTTGCGAAATTATGTGGCACTGAAAGTTTCACTGCACAATGAAGTCCATTGAGAAAAGCCCATACTTCTCACCTCATTATAAAATGGGCTAAGAAAAAGCACTGCTCTGAAAGGCATAAACAAGAGGATTTCACCAAGGCATTTTAGCCAACGCAGCAGTACAGGATGTTCAAGTGAGCAGCCAGAAAAGAAATGTTGCTAAAGGCTGCAGCTAAATATTTCAGCTGCTGTTTAGATGTATGTATGGCTGAGAGTCATTTGTGATGTCTGAAATTCCATTATTTGTTCAATGGTCGAGTTGCTCTGTCTCATGTATAAAACCAAAAGCCTCTTGCTTTTCTCATGTGAATTGATTTAAGAGGGAAAGGAAACATTTTAGAAAAAGCAAGTTAAAGATTTTTTGTTAATGATAAGTGGTTCAGCATAATTCAGTTTATTACTAATTCCAAGGAAAGTAAACAGAGCCATGATGTCATGTCTTTTTAGCTCCATTCAAACATTTCATCTCCTCTTCTTCTCACCGAAATGACTCATAAAATCATAGACATTAGGCATGTAAAAAACCTTTAAGTTCATCCTGTCCATCTGTCTGCCAGCACGGGGTTGCTATTTAAAATAGTAAATAAGAAAACCATGTTATAGACAGACACAATGTTCTCCTAAAGAATAAGAAGGACTAAGATTGTTAGCCATTTCTGTGTGTCACCATGGGGCTGAGACCAAAGACTGTGAAGTTAGTGAGAATCCATGGGTGGCATCAAATCAGGCTTAAAGAGATTTGTCTGGTGGGAGCTGAAAGAGGGTTTATAAGAAAAAACTTGTTTCCAGACCTACCCATTTTTCCTGTGCATTTTCTTCTTTCCATTACTTCCCCCAAGGCTTCATCACATGCTCTTTTGGTCACTTCCTTTCAGATTTAATGGTTTAGTTTTCAGTATTACTGATTTCCTGAACCACCGGTTGAACAAAAAAGTCCTAGAGCATCCCTAATTGAGGGCATCTGTGACTGGAAACCTGTCAGGTTGAGCGGTCAAAAATGTGGCTGCTAGAATGAAAGCTGCTCTGCTGGAAAACCACAATGTGAAGGACATTCCTTAAAACAAACAAAAACAAATAAAAAAGGCAGAGAAATGGCCTGCTATTGTGCCTTTGCAGAGAGCCTGACATGCCCGGACCTTTGATGCCCATGTGGCAAAGGGAAGAAGATGTGCCACAGGGTTGTGGCCAACTACCTCACGCCTGGGGCTACTAAATGCAATACAAGCAAATGAGATATTTACTCAGCACATACATTGCTCCAGTACCTCCCAGTTAGGAGCTGAAATCACTCCTAAGCCAGGCATCCTCCTTGCCAATTCTGCATTTTCCTCCTTACAGAATTACTGCTTTTCCACCATCTCTGCTATTACTTCTGGTCACAAATCTAGGTTCTCTGACTGCTCTTCATAGCCTGTTTTTGCAGGAATGTTGGACTTGGCCATACAGCTTTGCACCAGCATACCCATTCTGCTAGTAACCTTTCCAACTTCGTAGTTTTCTGACCACATGTGATACCTAATTTCATGAAAACCCACCAAGGACCCTTATCCTGCTTCTGCCTCTGGCATCTGCTTTCTGCACTCGTGGCCAAGTCACTCCTCAGCTCCTAGGGTCACTTTTCCTATAGCTTCAGCTGCACATGAACATGGGAAAAACCTCTCTAGTGAATCTGAGAGTTGCTCTCCCGATGAGCAATCCAGCAAAATGAAGAACCGAAAGGCCAAGCTATCAGGTCTGCGACTGCAGCCACAGTCCTGCAGTTATCTAAATTTGCCCATGTCTCTTAACGGTTTGGCAGAGTGGCCTGCTGATGCATGGTCCCCCACAGGGATGCTCTGACTTTTCTCATTAGTTGCCTGTCACGGTGATGTTTGTGAGCGCTCGCAGCATGCGAGTCCCTGCGAGGAAGGATCGTTAGTGTGCAGCCTGCCTTCCCGTGGCAAATGAGAGCTGCTGTCTACCTACTGGCTAAGGACAACCAAATCACAGCCCAGTCAGACTCCATTAACATGGCCCACAGGAGGCAAATGCCTCTTAACGGGAAATTATGTACAACTGATGGTTTCACCAGCGAGGGCCCCCAATTGGTTCATAAACCAGCTTTCCTCTAGCAGAATGTCTTCGAACAGCAGGTTTCACAGCAGGCAAACTCTCTGCCTCAGAGGCAGGCATGAACGAAAGGTGCCTGTGTGCAGATTTCTCAGAGGGATGAAAGAAGCACAAAAATTCCCAAGGCTAGATAATACCATCTCCATCCTGGTATGCGTAGCAGAGTTTTGCCTCCATCACATCTTCTTGGGAACTTCAGAAGAATTGGGTTGAAGGAGGGATTAGGGTCTTCCTCCACCACCCAAGGCTGGATTATGGTAACTGGTAACCAGGAGAAACCAAACGTGAACAATGAACTTCAACAGCTGGTCCAGCAATCCCTCGGTGTTTTTGACAGAGCAGCACTGGGCAGTTTGAGTTTGGGTACAGCCTGGAAGCAGGGAGCTCATTTTTGGTGCAAAACCCCATCTAGGAAGAAGGGCAAGTCCTCTGGGACCACCGAATCTCTTTCGTTATGTCTTGATTCTCCCTGGAATGTGAGTGTAGAGTATCTTGACCTTTCCTGTGTTCATCTTCTAAAATTTATTAAGTGTCCTAAGGTAGGAAAGGGCTTTACCCGGGGATTCATAGAATCATAGAACGGAATCATAGAATGCTTAAGGTTGGAGGGAAAGGGCTTTACCCGGGGATTCCCCTGGCCCTTTCCACCAACTCTACCCCCTCATCAGAAAATCCTTTTCACTAAATTTCTTTCAGTTTTCCTCTGATTGTGAGGCCATTTCTAAGCAGAAGTCACTGCATAAATCCTGCTTCCTAGGGCTTAACTCCTCCAAGGTACTTTCAGCACAAGAAAACAGAGGAAACTGTACGATTACTTCACAGGGCCTTTGCTTAGAAAGCCTCGGCTTTCATGCCAGCACCTCAGTGACAAAAAGTGTTGCTGTCCTTTTAGCATGCACTGGCTCTGCAGGGTGGCTGAGTAGCGGGGGTGCAACCCAAGCACGGCGAAAGTCTTTCCCTTCATCGCCAGCAAAGGCGATAATGGCCCCCCCTTGGCTTTGCTAATGGTGATGATGCTGATGTTGGACCACCATGAGGGAGCATTACATGGCCTTATATTTGTGATTTACATAGATTGCATTGCAGAGGTCTAATATACGCATTTGCTGCTCTGCTGGGAGCATTAAAGAAGAAAATCACGTAATAAAGAGCCTCCTGATCCTGACATGAAATTCAGCATAATACATATTATTTTCTCTGCCTGAGCCAGCCCTG
Source organism: Tinamus guttatus (assembly GCF_000705375.1). The sequence continues at coordinate 26,405 of NW_010587917.1, forward strand.
CCTTCTTTGCTGTTGCCTGCATTTTCAGTGTGCAGCAGTGTTATCAGCTCCTGAATGCCTTAAACTTTCTGTCAGCTCCTTGCTATTTTAGAGCAGAGAAAAATACTGGGGAAGAGATGAACAGGGAGAGATGCAGAAAGAATTTCCAAGTAAGTAAAAGGCAAAGGGAAACAAGGCAGGAATAAATATGTTACCACATCCACTGCAGGATGGTTAAAAAAATCCTGGATTGCAGTGAGGTGGCTTTGTGAAGGACTTCAGGCAAAGCTTTCTAGGAGAAGGGAAAATTCCTTTATCAGGGTAGATGATGCACTTTAGGGTGAGCTGATGCTCAGATGAAAGTCAGAAAGAACTTTGTGGCATTCATATAGAGAGCTGGAAGGACCTTGAGACATCCTCCCTGATGCCACTTTGAAACACATCGATTTGATCTGTTATTGTGCCTCTGCTATGTGCTCTGCAACGAATTTGAATTTGGGAATTAATTCACTGGCTGCTTTATGCTGGTGTGTATGCAGCCTTTTCTGAGCTAGGCCAGTTCCAAATCTTGGAGAGAGTTACTCCTTGCTCTCCTGTACGGGTTGCTAGACAACTTTACTAGCAAGCAGAATAGTAACACTCTTCCCACCTGCGCAGGTGGAAATGAGACTGAAAACTAGCTAATTTCTTCAAAGACCAGAGGAGAGTTTGCAGTACATAGTTGGTACCTGCCTTTTACCACCAGCAGGTTCTTCTTCACCTTGAAGAAAAAACAATACTGTATCTGGAGAAATGTTTTTTCAAAACTTCTGCTTTAGGACGAAAATGCTTCTGAGGAGATGGGTCTGACAGTTCAAAATTTAATTTGCAAGTCAGGAGACCTAGTCTTACCAGAAATGCTATGTGACACTTTTGCCAAAAAAAAAAAAAAAAAAGGAATCGTTCCTGCTAGCTGCAATAGTTTCTTTTTGTCATCTGCGCAGCCAGATTGCCTTGTTTGATTTCCTTGCTTTCAGCTATAGAGTGAGCATTGCTGGAAACTCTGTGTTTTATCACTGCCTCCTGCGCTTTGTATACTTTGATCAGCAGAGGTCATCTCACCAACCTGATAAAACAGCTCTGCTTGCTCTGGTAGAGGTGTCCCATAAGATTTGTAAATAATCTACTATTTTCATGCCCTTCCTAGATGACAAGCTCACTGGTCTTGCAGGATTACTGAGGTCAATGCTGTGGTCTTGTGAAGGGGCCTTTACTTCCTTGATGGTTTATTGTGTTAACCCCCTACACTCAGAAAATAGCTTTTTTTTTCAATACAGCGAGAGCAAAACTGTTTGCACATGTGGGTCTTCCTAATGTTGAGAAAATCCAAACTGAATGACTAAGAATAATTATCAGTTCATACTGGCAGGCTGTGTTGATATGTTTACTGTCATCAAAAGGGGTTTGACAACCCTTTGACAACTCTGAAAGCAGTGGGTTTTTCTTGTTGTTTTCTTTTTCCCTCCCCCAAGAAAGCGTTCAAGAACAAGAAAAAAAAAATGCTTTAGTGGCAAGGCAGCACTAAGCAAAGCAAATCAATTGAAAATCCAAGTTTGCAACCAAAAGGGCTACATGTCTTCATACAGAAATAATATCCTGCTTTATATTCCTGTTCCCGAGTGTTGGCAGGTGGATCCAGGGAGTTTCTGGTCACAGTGCACCATGGTGGAGAGACAGTTTAGGTGGGGACACAGGGCCTTTGGAACAAGGGAAACAGATGGTGGACCAACTGCGGCTCCCTTGGAGCACTGCAGGAGAGTATTGTCATTGGAGCGTTTCTATTTCTCAGCACTTTTTTTAGATATCCTCAGCAAAATCTTCACAGAGAGCAATTGTGTTCTGTCAAATGCCATAAAGAAGCAAAAAAACACGAAACCCATTGAGAGGAAATCCCCGGCCCGGCTCAGCTGTTTGCTTGCATGGGTTTAGGCTTCTGCCTTGCAAGGTTGCTTCTGAAGAAAGCACTATGGAGAAACCTGCCTTCAGGCCCATGTTCTTGAGCTCTTGGGGCTACATCTGTGCAGCTGGCAACTACACGTTGGGTAGGTCTGTTGTGACCTACCCACGCAAAGCAGAAGCACTTTTACTGTATTCTCCATAGCAGTCTCATCTTTTCACATCACTCCTTCATCATCTCTTCTGCACGTTCTGCACCCTGCACACACGTGCCCTTTGAAGTGCACATCCTCTTCCTCCGGATCTTGCAAGCAAGCACCAGCTTTCACAGCACCCTCATCTGAAACATGACTTAGAATTACAAAAGGCAGATTGTGTATTAATATTTAAGATCTGTCAGTAATTCTATTAGCAAGGCTGATATTTCTCCTGAGATCTTCACAGTCAAAAAGAAATGAACAAAGGAGGAAAATAAACAAAGGGATCAGAGATCCCTACATTGTTTCTGTTCCATAGCAACCTTCCAAGCAATGTTATTTGAAGACTGGGAAACTATTTAGGGGAATTAGCCTCTTTGCCCTGCCCTTTCATGCTTCCCAAGGCATCTGCTGTTGTCTACTACTCGAAACAAGATATGGGACTAGGTGAGCCTTACCTAGTCTCACCTAGGTCTTACATCTCACTTGTTGTCTCTATTTTTTTCATATTATGCAAAGTTTGTTTTTCGTTTTTTTCCTTCCCCCTGTTGAGGGGAAAGCAGCACTGCTGATGGAGCAAGCAGTCATCTCCCTCTTTTTCATCTTTCCTTTCACCTTAAAAAGCAAAGAGTGATCTCTCCTCCAAACGTGATAACGTTACAGAAGACTCCTCCAAGAATACAAACCAACCAACCTCCTGTGAAAAGAGACCACTAAATTCAATCCTCACTTGGGTATGAAAGTAGGACACAATTTGTGTGTGTTTTATTTGTGTACTGCTTTATTCAAGCTTTAGGATTCCCTTTCCAATCTTTTTCCCACCAAGAGGTATCTAAATAAGGACCTTTCAAAAGGAGGGACCTGTTCTTTTGACCGGATCTTAAGCCATCTCTGGTCTGCCCTGCAGATGACATGTTTTAATTATACACCAGGGAAGGTGGGGACCTCTGGCCAAGGCCTGAGGGCAGTTGCCCTGTAGAAGGGGCAACTCAAGGTACCCTCTTGACTAGCTATGAAAACCCAGGTGAGGGGATGGCAAAAGAGAGCCTATGTCACAGCCTGGGCAAAGAGAGAGGTTTGCTCTGGCTGGTGCATCTACAAAATTTGCCTGCCTGTTTTAACTCCCTCTGCCCCAAACACCCTATAGGTTTCCTGTTATCCCGCAAAAATTCATGCTGGAGATCTCTTCTGCATGTGGCTGCCAAGATTACTGACATGAAAGCTAAATCCTGGTGTTAGAGGAGAGTCCTACAACAAAGTGTGTTAGTGCCCTTGCGGCTCCTCTAATGGAAAACTGGGGGAAAAGCAAGTGCAGATACCGAGAGCTGTCTCAGATCACGCTGCTAATGCTTCCTGGCAGGAGTGTGTTGCTGCGTTCCCCAAAACAGCCCTGGGAGTGTGTCATTCTCTGCGTGGGCGGGTGTAAAAAAACTGTTTCAGAAAGTTTCAAAGGAAGCTTAACAACAGCAGGAAGAGCTGAGTTCCATGCAAATAACCCAGGCCCATCTTGAAAACACGAATGCCACCCCCGCTCGGCAGAGAGATCAGCTGATGCTGGCAGGAAAGCTGCAGTTTTTCCTCTAAAAACAAGAATGATCCTCACTCAAAACTTGATAGGGTTTATGAACTTATTTTTTTTTTCAGGGATGGCATGTGCTTTACAGTCATTTTGCTGACATCAGGGATTACACATGTGTGTGCAAGTATGCATGGATGTGTGTGCATCTAAGATGTGATCTTTTGTGTTTCATTTAATGTAAGTAAGTGTTGGAAGTACCTCATACCCCAGAAAGTCTGAGGATAGGTGATGGCCCATGGTCCAGTGAAGTGAGAACCAGTGCTTTAGACCACACTGGTTATATCTTTGCTAATACATTGGTCATGACTGTTCTCTGTCCATAAAGCCTGTGTGTGGACCAGGCCAGAAATGGCCTTTGTCCGTATTCTCTTTTCCTCTACCAGGGTCATTGCATCAAAGATGAATACTGGGAGTCTTCCTGCTCTGTTCTAACACCTTCGCCATGCCAAGGCAACAGCTGGCAGAGCCAATCCATGCCAAAGACTTTTCCACCCATCTAACATTGTCAACAGTCAGGGAAGGATTCTGCAGGGAGGAGGGAAGTCAGAGTTGACCAAGTGCCTACTGCTTGGCTGGATCAAAGCACATTTGCCAATCTGCTACACAGGGTGGAGATCTTCTGGACAAGAATGCAGGATTTCCTGGTAGAAGATTCTTTGATATAGCATACCAAAGGCAATAAATTTCAAAATTCTGGGAAGTTTAGGGGCACCAAAGAGAGCTACCTGCTTTCACTCAACCTAGGTATTTAATTACCAGTTCCTTTTTTTTTTTCAGTCTCTTGCCATTATAGAACTTCCTCAGTCCCATGGTTCTTAAACGGATCCCTATCTCACTCTCACTTTCTCTTTCCTTCACTAAAATCTTGACTGACATTAGCAATTAGTCACCTCTGGCCTCTCTGCACTTGACACACCTCAACTCCCAGATGAACAGCTAAAATGAAATGAAAATACCAGCACTATCCTAGCCACCTGCATGTGAAGGTGATGTGTAATTGACCTCCTGAATGACTGGTATCAATGCAAGCCTGGTCTTCAGGGGACATCTTTGACTTCTCTTAACCCATCCGCTCTGCTCCATCTACAGACTCCGCTCCAGTCACCATTTGTCCAATTTGTACCAATTTGTACCAATAATTTAGTGGGAAATCTGTCAGCAAGATTTCCGACCTTGCCTTTCCACTCTTTACTGACAAGAAGCATAGGCAATATCCAGGCTTGGCATATGGACATAGATAAACCCAGCTCCACTGAAGAACTGCCAATGCAGAGATCTCAGTCTGAGTTGTTTCACGCTGTAGTGAGGAGATTGCACCTCCCTGTCTTAGATGGGCAGGTAGCCACATGCAGCAGAAAAAGCTTCACATGACTGTAGGCAACATGTTTTAAGCACCTGAGAGTTCAAGCCCATGACCCAATGCAGTAACTGCTACCCATCCACCCTATTAACTGCCCCTTCTAATTAGAAATAGAACTTGTATGAGCAGAAGACACTGTTTTCCTACCTCAGGATATCAGCCTTCATTTCTAGGTAATACATCCCTGAACTTCTTTGGAGGACCTTCATATCATTTGGGTTTGCAGATCTCTGCTCCATAGGAATAGGCTTCTTTGTGATGCATGACTTCATGGCCTGATTTGCTGAAAGACGACAGTGGCACAAGTCTTCCAAAAACGCCACTTACTTTATCTTCCTCAGCAGCCCTGTGGTACCTGGAATGCAAAATAATGTCTTACCAGGGCGATTTACCATTATTTTTAATAGCAGAAGCTTTGAAAGCTGGTAGATGATTGTGTATCTTTAGACCCTCCTTTAGACATTTCCTTGCTTGCTTATTTGTGCTCCAGCAGCATGAAAAGAAACGCACACCTCATGCTCTGGCCCTTGACAAGCTGGTACCTGGAATTAACAAAGCTGTTAGAACAATGAAAAAAAATAGCAGCACTTGTAATCTAAATAGCTAATATGCTTTTCAAGAAGGAACCCAAGTGTACTCAAGTCACAGCAGCAAAACGCCAAATATTATTAAAGCTGCTGCCTAGTATCTACAATGACTGTGTTTTTGCACTGATGATAAAGCTACCACTCATCTAGTCATTGCTTTAGAGGTATCTACACTGTGCCTTGTTTCCAAAAGTACGTCATTCATTTCTATTTAATGCAAGTGAGCATCAAAACTCTGGTCCTTAATTAAGATACAGACCAAGGAATATTCCTAAATTTAATCTTGCATGCAACCAGCCTGAATTCAATAGTTCAATGAATGCAATTAATCCATTGCTCAAAACCAAGCACCAATTAAAAACATCTTCTACCCTTAAAAGCCATGGCTCTACAAATGCACATTTGGAAAAAAAAAAAAGTCTAAATCAAAGCAGGAGGTCTGAACATGTCACAGGAACACTTACAGGAACAAAGTCATATAGTCCCTACTCTCACCCGAAGTGATGGTGTTGTGCCCTGTTGCCATAACTTTACAGTCTAAAAAAGCTTTGTATATGGTCCTGCTTTTTAGATGAGGAACTAGATCAGGTAATACAACCGAGCAGGAATAGTGCAACCTTCCATTGTATGAAAAAGTAGTATTTCCTGCATCAGCCAATGCCTTTTCTGTAGCGGGAAGTAGAAAGGTAAGCAAAAATGTAACATGGCCTTATACTCTGTGTACTCTTATACTCTGTGTGTACTCTTATTCTCTGTTAACATTCTTGCTACTCTGAGAACCTCATCTCTGAACTGAGAGGGCAAAAAGGTTCTGATATGAAAAAAAAAGGATATATAAAAAAATGCCCTATAATGACATTTATCCTGCTCCAAACTGGGCTAGATCCTCGTCCTTTACTGTTTTCCAATGGAGGAAAAGAGTGCGGGTGATGAACTTAGTGCCACCAGGATGCTCTTGATACGGTTGTACTGTTATTACTGCCATCGGCTCTTGTCCAGGACAAGGATCCCCACTGAGCTAGGTGCTGTACAAATCAAAGTTGGTGCCTTGAAAATTCCACAAAAAAATGAGGGATCCTGTGGATCCCCAAGAATTCAGAGAGAGGGAGACACAGAGAGGGAGCAGGAGGAGAAGCACTGGCAGCAGGCATCTGGTTCAGGCTTCTGTCTGTGTAACTATGGTGGAGTCATTTAGCAGTGAGCAAATAATGAAAACAGTTGTTCATGAATATTTTATTGGAATGTTTTAGCAGAGGATGTATTTGAATCATGAACCATGTTTTTTGTTTTGTTTTGTTGGTTTTTTTTGCCCAGTGGGCTAGAGAGACGAGAGGGAGAGACAGCACTCTGAAATAGTGTATTATCTAGCCCTTCCCCATCTGTACAACTGTCAGCTGAAATTTTCTAAGAGATGAATGCAACAGGGATATGAGACCAGGAGATGTTTGGAGTAGCACTGCCAACCTGCCATGGCTCCACTGTATGTCTCCACATCCACCCTGTTTCTATCGCTATCCAGTCCTACACCCTGCTCGCTTGCTGCCACTTCTCTACCATGAGCAGCTCAGCTGATGTCTGGTAACCCAAGTCATAGTCAAACATGCAGACCTGGAAGTGTGGCACGGATGCTTGATTTTTATTTGTCCTTATTTTTGGCAGACATGGCGATGCCAATGTAATTGCAGGTAGCAAGGTGTTTGCTGTGTATGTGCAGTAGGCAAGAGTGGATCCACTTTATGTTCTTGTTTGTGTGCTGTGCAATAACTTGATATTAAGAAATCTTTGCCATGTTGCTGATGACCCCACAGAGTCACTAAGAAAGATCCTGATTAGTAATTCGTGCTGCCCCAGTTAGACAACCCAGACGTACGTGTGTTTGTCAATGGGTCTCTGCCGAGGAAGAGCCTTATGTCTGCAGAACAATTTGTTAAAGGGATCTTTGGGGCAGCCTGTTCGTTCCAGCACTTATCATCAAAGCAGAAAAATCTTCTGACTGGGAGCCCCACAGATCAAAAATAAAATGGTTCCTGCTCACCAGCATGAGAACTGATGCAGCTTGGCTCCTCTCAGCAAGCCAAAAGCGGCTGTCTCTTAGCATGGCTTTAGGAGACTTGGGGAGCCAAACTTGTAGCTAAGGGGGCAGTTTTATAAGGTGCTAGTCAGATGCTGGGGGAGAAAAGAGTACCAAACCTGGAAAATCTGTGGAATAAACATCTCAAGGCAGTTTCTTTTCTCCCTCACGGCTTGGACTTTCTTGGAGATAATTAAGATGCTCTCAGCTTTAGAGGTGAAAAACAGCAGTTCTGCACACAGGAGTCCAACAGCTGTTGTCAATATTCTGCTTAAGGCACTGCAGGTGTGGGGTCTTGCTGGTCTTCCTGGGATGCCAGCAGCTCGTGAAGATGGTGTTAGCATTCGAGGAGGTGACCCACTGCTAAGTGGCTTGGCAATATCTTTTCTGGAAAACTCCCCTGGTACCTCACTGAATTCCTGCCTTGCTCACCATGTGGCAAAAGGAGGAGCCAGCTCTCTCCAGTTTTCTTTGGCTGCTGTTAGGCTCCTTCTAGCTGCTGGAGGAGACTGCTGCTTCCTGGCCACCTCTTAGCCACCTACACCCCAGCTTCTCAGCCATTTCTCTTTGCTGCTGAAACACATGGTATATGTAAGACTGTAAGTAAGTCAGCGTATCTATCCACCACAGCGTATCTATCCTCCAAGAGAGAGGAAAGCTGGAGCAAAAGGGCAATAAGAGAAGCAGAAATGAGCTACAGAAGACCAAAGGGGAAGAAGCCTGCAGGAGAATAGCAGGGGCTGAACTACAGCCATTTCACCAACCATGCACACTAAGTCACTGTGCCATGAAGCAGAGGATTCTCCACCTGGGAACACAGTACTTGTAAGAGAGAGAAGCGGTGTTTGAGTAAGGGCCGGTGTGACAACGCTCTGATATGTCATTGCTGGAGAACATGGAGTTCTTGTCTTGCAGACGCTGAGTCACAGGAAAGACAGAGCGGTCATGTCAGGGTGTTGACAGCTTAATACAAGGTTAAGCCTCCTATTTCCATGCTGACAGCACCGGTGACAAATACAAATGAATTATTCCAGGTCACCTGATGATCTTCCCCTCTATTAAAGAATGAGAACTTACTGAGTTGTCCTCTACTGAGCATGGAGTTGAGTCGAGATGAGCTTGCCCTCCAGTTTCTTCCACCAGTGGAGATGTGTGTCTTGCTTACTGCTGGTAGATGCTGGTGGGTATCTGGATAGGGCGAGTGTCTTAACTCTATTTCTTTCTCCTTACTCATTAACATGCGTTAATTGCTGAAAGGCAATTCAATGTTAGATGCACAATATCCAGTGCTGGAGTCAAGTGAGAAATTGTCCTCCAGAGTTCTTTGATCTGTTAAGACTACAGATATTAATATAGGTATTATTTTTAGAGAAGGGTTGGTTTTGAGAAATTTCTCATTTCAGAAGGTTTTCAAAAGAACATTCTGAAAACGTTGAAGCATTCCATGTCAATATGCTTCCGAACAAAGCGAAGCAAATCCTATTTTCAATTGGAAACAAATTGCACATTAATGTATACGTATATATATATATACGCACAGTGAAAAATGGTATGTGCCGTAGTGTGGTTTACATCCTGTGAATGAGACCGTACTGCAGCAGGCATCATACAGGTGTGCACCAGGGTCTTCACCCTGAGAAGTTTTCCACCTAAGCCCAAGTGTGAAACTTTTCATTTTGCCTAGGGCTTCTTATCCCCCTGTTGCTGCTCACAAGGGATCCGAGAGCTTTGAGGGACCTAAAACAGGGACCCAGGCACAGACACCTTCACAACAACATCCATGGTGTGCTGCTGTCATCTGGCTGTGGAGTCACAGCCAGAAGACAGGCAAGCCAATCTGTTGGCAAGATAAAAGAGCCCAAATTGTAAAGGGACCAAACTGGTCATTAATAATTGGTACCTGAGAAGCTGCCTACAACCTTTGGGTAGATTGTGAACATGTTAATGTGTCCAAGCACAAGCCCGGGTCTGCTATGTGTAAGTCGGTGTGAGCGCATGTCTGTGTGTGACAAGAAGGCTTCACCACATGTCAACTTTACCAGATTTTCTCCTCCTGCTTCATCACAGAACAGCAAATTCTGCTTGGGGCTAGAGGCAAATTGGAGGAGGGGAGAACATCTTCACCTTAAGCATCTAAGAATTAAAATTCCTTTATCTGATAAAAAAAAAATTGTCTTCATCTTGCAGGCTGAAGTCTTATTCTCTCAAGTGCAATCAAATGAACTGCTGTTGCTGTGGAGCTCGTCTAAAAACATCTCGTTCAGAGCTCTTAGACCTGCCATTCTCATCATTATTCTCTTGTTTTCCCAAGTGTCAAAAACTCACTCGGACATTTATAGTTTTATCTGCACTTGAATACACAATCCAACTCGCCAGGCAGCACCCACCATGAGTAGCATCCCAGCCTGTGTCATATTTTCAGATTCCAGCAGAAAACATTGATACTGAAATGATCAGAAGGCTCAAACCAGGATGTTGTGAAAGTTGGTCATGCAGAAGCATTCATACCCTCTTCTCTCCAGTCACATCCTCTTTTCTTCATCCTTTCCTGAGCTTCCAGGAATAAAAGCTGTTCCCAGTTCATCCCCTTTCCAACAAGCAGCACATGGGCCAACTTCCCAGCAGAAATGGTGAAAACCTGCAAAAGAGCCCTTAAGTACCCAAAAGACAAGGAACAACAGCCTGATTTTTTTCTTATTTAATGACACTACAAGTGTAAAGGAATTTGCAAATGCTCAACAGAAGGACCGTTTGCTTGGACCAGTATTTCTGCCTGCAGAGCCAAGAGGGCTGCAATAACTCCTGCAATAACCCTACTCCAGATGCCACAGAGCTCTCCTCAGGGTTGAAGACATGCCTGCCACATCCCCATCTGCTACCCTGTGCCTGGTGTCAGGCAGCTTCGCAGCTTTCCCCGCTGACTGGAACTTCCCTTCTATCTTTCAAGACCCAGAAGCAAATCTCTTCTCCCACCTGCAATTTTAGCAAAGGCTCTGGAGTCCTTTTGCTCAGTGAAAGTCAGCGGCACAGGCCAGAAGGGGGATGATCGCGCCACCCAGAAATTTGAGGCACAGTTTGGACAAATCAAAAGCAGTGGCCAATTTCTTGCATGGCAGAAAAGGAGAAAAGATGGGAGGAGAGGCAGTTTCTTCATGAGTTGCACCTCATCCTGAGGCCTTCTTTGAAGTAATATTCAGAAGTAATATTCAGGGTTGTAGCTGCATGGACACTGGGCATCCTTGCCCCTTGCCAGCCAATCTTCCCAGAGAGTGAAAATAAACCCTTATGTCACCTGAGCAAATGGGGCAGTAGCCTGTCCTCTCACTATATGGGCCATTCCTGCCCTCTAGTCTCAGAGAGGTGAGGTGGGTTTAACAATTGTGACCAATGTGTTTCTTCTTTCTATAGACAGCCTCCCAGGAGGCATTTTGCAAATATGATGGATGAGGCTCTGTGGTGTAGGGTGCATTAGCAGGGAAGGTAGGGGTTAAATAGCTAATGTAGAATAAGCTGAGTCTTAGAGCACAAGGACCCATGATAACTGGCAGAGTCCGGATACCGGACCTAACAGTGGGATACAGCACGGTGGGGGTTTTTAAAACCTTGCAGCTATGGAAGTGCAGTATTTATCTTCCCCTGGACCCTAAAACATGCAGTCCATATACATGGCGAATATGTTTTGCAGAAGCTCAAGTAGATACTCCAGCGGCGTTCCTTGAAAATCCTTGAAAATGTTTCCAGACAAGAAGATATTCATTTTGTCAATTAAACCAAGTAAGAAAGTCTTTTCAGGTCTCCTTCCCCCCAATTCCATGGCTTGACAGAAAACAGAACAGGCTTTCAACTTCCAAAGCCTCTAGAAGACAGGATTGTTTGGAGGCTGGTCTTTGCTCTAGCTCCAGCTTTCAATCCTGAAGTCCCTTCATCACAGTCTGTGCCTCAAGTTGGCAAATTGATGGCCAGGCCTGGGCATCCTGGGAAACACAGAGCAAAGGATTACCAAAAGACAGTGGTGGCCAAGGGATATGAACCCTTTTCAGAAAAAGTATGTCATATTCTGGCTGTGCAGTGGCAAAGCTCGCCTCATGCTGATGTGATGAATTATTCCTCACTTGTAATTTATCCAATGTCTTGCACTTGTCACCCGCTGTGTTTATCAAGCTTGTTGGTCCTGCTGCCCAAAGACGGCCTTAAATTGGTTCATCAATCACCTGGCTGCCAGCCACAGTCTTAGCAAGGAAAGGAAGAAGCAAAGGGTTGGAAGCACCATAAAAATCCACAGTTAAAATTCTGTCTAGGTGGAGCACTCACTTCTGTGTCCACGTTTAAGCCCATCCATATAGCTGCTTGGATTCCCTACTTTCTTAAATCAAAGGATTTAGCTTTAGCTAATTTAACATTTGGCTTTAGTGAATCATCAAGGCCTTTCCTAGTAGAACATTTGCATTTTTATTCTTGCACAAGTCCTTGCTGGACTATCCTCCTGTGCTAGACCAGTTAATACCTGCCAAGGATTCAGCCCAGGAATTTTCATAGGTGGGCTTTGCTTCTGGGAGGGAGAAGGAAAACAGAAGCATATATTGGTTCATTGGCTAAATGAGGCCAGAGTTGAGTTTGCAATGAGGAGTTCTTGCAAATGCATCTCCAGAGTGGGGATGAACAACTGGACAAAAACTGCCTTTTATCATTTGTCACATTGTCCCCAGAGCCCTGGCACTGCACTTTACCCAAATGCCACCTTTAATTGAGCATAAACTCCTGGAAGGATTTCCAAACTTGTCATCCTAGACAAGGCTTCTGAATAGATCAAGGTGCCTTTGGCACTCAAGGGTGTCCATCGCAGGTGCTGTGAGTGTCCATGATGAGGCTGTTTAATGGAAGTGGAGACAGCGTCAGTCTTTTTTACCTGGGGTAATTTTAACCAGAAGTGCAAAGTTACAGGAAGTGGCATTATAAAATAATAATAAAAAAAACATGTGATGATAAACATGTTTCAGAAGGGAAGGCTGAATTTGTTTCTCTGCATGAATTCCCAATATTTTGGCTGGTAGCAAAAGCCTAAAAGTGCTTGCAACACATCTCTCTCTCTGCACATCTGTCATTTTCAGATGCTGCAGACTTGAGTGGTTGCATTTTCCTGTCTCTCTATGGCACCTGACTCCAGTCTTAGGTGGAAAATCCTTTTAAGTTTTAACTTTCAGTTACAAACATCTGAGGTACAGGCACTATGAATACAAGTGAACAACCCAACCATTGCCTGCATATAGATGTTTTCATTTCTTTTAGGGTTTAATGATTATTTCTTTCATGCTCTCCGCATTGCCAAGAAAAGCACCTTACAGAAGAAGGAAATGGTAGTTTTTTCACTCAGTCTCTGATGTAGATGAGACATTTCTTGTCCTCATTGTTTTACTAAAGAGGAAAAAAACAACAAAGAATTTTCTGAATCATAGGGGAATCCTTTCTGCCTGGGGTTACACTCACAGAGGACGGCTTCCATGTTGGTGAATTCTCCATCTCAGTGGAAGCCCTTCTGAATGCTTTAAAGGAGGAGTGGCAAATTTTCTTTCCTAGGTGCCCTCACTAACGGTCTCTGCCTCTAGAATTAAATCTACTTGGAATTTGATTTTTCTAGATCACAAAATATGCGTTAGATCCAAAGGGGGAAAAAAAAAAACCACTAAAATTCAGTAATTTCTTGGAAATGAGAAGTTCTGTGAAAGTTCTGGACAGATTCAAACTGTAGCATAATGATTCCACTCCATGGCAACACCTGGTCAATACATGAAATATGTTTTACTCTGGGTTGAACATTTCAGTGAGAAACCGGATTTTCACCATAACTACAATCTTTTCACAAAGGTCAGGACAATCCTCAACAAGCTCCTCCAGAAAAGAGCTGGTTTTGTGAGGTTTGTCCCTGGGCTGAAGATCCTGTGAGAAAGAAGCCATTAGTGCTGAACAAATCAGCCTTTGGGTTGCACAACATATCATTTTGGATAGATCCAGCCTGTTTTATTAAACCAAATCAGGACATATTGTCAAGTTTTTATATTATTTGATATTTTGGATAATGGTTTGTTTTCCTCTTTGAATTTAGGTCATTTTTTAAGGGAAAAAGATTCTGGTTTGTGACTGTACAAAGTTTCATTTAAAAGAGGTCAGCTCAGAATGTTGCAGGATTTTCCATAATACAACCTGACATTTCAGAAATGACCAACTGAAATATTATAATATTTTCAAACCTTCCTTCCATTTGGGGAGGTGAAACTCTTTACCTCTCTTTATCCAAAGGCATGAATAGCTTCAGCCCTGTGAAGTTACCCTTTGTCTAATAAATCCAACCTAACCTCAGTGAATAGAAGCTGCTCTGTTCAAGCCTTTCATTAATGCTCTGGTGGATAGAAGACACTTGGAGAAAATCTTTGAGGAAGGCTGAAAGACTCTTTATCCCACTCTAAAGCTTCCTCTGCTTTCCTTGCCAAGATTTTTAAGACCTCCTAACAAATGCATCCATAAGCCGAAAGCCCCTGGAATTTTTTTTAGAAAAGGCTCTGCTTTTTTTGTTTGTTCATTTCCTTGGCAGTCCCAGAAAAGATGCTTATAAAATCAGTGGCCACCACTGACAAAAAGCCTGCCCTGATATCCTTTGCTAAGTAGATAGGATGTCTTTCCCATCTAAACTAGGAAACATGACCCTGGGTGTAAACCTGGGAGTTTTTTGTATGTTGCTGTTTGGAAATTATCCTTTTCCTCCCTTCTGTAGCCTTGTGCCTCTCTCATAAAATGTGTTGTTTGACATTGTTTCTTCCTGAAACATTTATAAGACATTATGCTTAAAAAAAATAGGTTGATGAATGAGAAGAGACAGTTTTCCTAATAAAGTCAGTGACAGAAAGGCCAGAAGTCTCTTTCTCGTCTTGGAAGTTTGTCATTTGGCTGATGTACATCTGAGTAGTAGATAGTTTAAAGAAAAAAAAGACAAAACTGGAAAAAATAGAGTGGAAACTGTCTTGAAACTTAGAAGCAGAGAGTAATCCCAGCAAACTCTCACAAGGTTGTCACTGCTGTTGAAGGGAACATGGCAGAGTTAGCAGAAGACGTATAATCCATCTATCCACATTCCCAGGAATGAGGAATGAGGTACAGTATTAAATCCTAGGATAAGTTCAAGTTTAAAGGCAATTTATAGCCACTTGAGATGCTTGATATTGATTCTGTCATCATCGTGAAGATGATGACAGAATTCAACCGAACTCAACCGAAGAAGTTTTTGACTGGAAAAAATTCCAGCCAGTTTGCTGTCATATGTCAGGAAGTTTCAGTGAAACAAATAAACATATTGTGCTGTTGTTGTTGTATATCTTGCAGACAAACAAAGCCGTGGCCAAAGGGGACTTCCACCACGCAAGCTCCAGCTCCCGGCGAGCGCTCTTCCTGGCTGTGCTGTCCATCACAATTGGAACTGGCATCTATGTTGGGGTGGCCGTGGCTCTTATTGCCTACCTGTCCAAAAACAACCATTTATGAACCTCAGGAAAGGGGAGAACCAGCCACCTGGCACTCACACTACAGCAGATCAGACTGCATGGTTTTCCAAAACAACCAAGAGACAAACAAACACCTTCTGGGGGCAGGTACTGGATGAGATGGTCTTGTGTGTTATTGTAGGGTGGGAAGATGGGCTGAGGTGAGGAGAGTTCCAAGAAGTCTCTTTGCAAACACCTCTACAAGAAAAGAAACAGTGAAAGAGCGAAAGAACGAAAGGAAAGAAGGAAGCAATTTGGGGGTATGGGAGACGGGGTGTTTGGCTTTGCTTTCCTCGCAATATGGTGTTTACAAGAAGCTGGTACCCTTGCTGTTCTCTGAACACCTTGTTGGTGACCATGAACTTTACAGCCAGCATGAGCTTGTGCTTAGTTTGCTTCTTAAGCACGGCATCAAAATCTGGAAAAGCCTGGACAGCGGCTGGTTCTCTGAAAGACCATGATAACAACAAATACCAACAGGAGGAAACTTTTTTTTTTTTTTCCCCTAAATGCAGGACAGATTTGCCTAAGGGTGAAGCAGAGACCTCAGCATAGAATGGTATTACCTACTCCTCTTGTATTGGTAGGTTTCCATGCAAGAAGAAAAGGAAATGAAATATATTTTTCCTTTCTTTTTCCTTTCCTTGTTTTTGGATGAAGAGGTGACCCACAGGCCCAGCCAGTGCAAAGCAGCTGGGGTTACTGCATGACTTGGCTTCACAAACCGATGGTGAGGTCAAAGTAGACAGTGATATTTTGAGAAATGAATGTTTCCATCCAGTCACACCATGATAACGGCACAGTCTGTGGCATGGGGCTCATTTGGGTTGCTGTGGAGAACTGCGCAGAAGTAAACACAAGAAACCTGGGAGAAAAAAAAAAAGCAAACTGAAATACTCATCAACTTGAAATTTAAAATCATGGAAAAGCATGGGAATTAACCAGGGGAATAAATGCTTCCTACATTTTGAAGTACTGCTCGAACACATAGCAGTGATTGAGATCACTCAGATTACAAACTCACAGTTCATCCATGGACCAGGGACTCTTGGCATAGCCATGGAGGGACAACATGTGACATTATCTTGCTGTGCAGCCCCATAATGGTATATTGTAAGGGAGTTGAACGTTGTTCTTATTTCAGTGAATGCAATGATGCATTATTTTCTTTTTTAATCCTTCCCCACAACTGCCCCTTTTATTTCATTGTCTTCTGGATATACCATTTCATCCCACCAAGGGTTTTTCAGAGGACATATATGTATGTCTATACATATCAAGAGAGGAAAAAAAACTGATCAAAACAATAATAATTTTATTCACTACCTAGTGTTTTATTAATATGATTTCTTTACCCCAAATGTCATCAAAGACCTTTTGTTTCAACTCTGTATTTTGCATCTGTTTTCCTCTGTGACCAATTTTTTCCTTATGTTTTCGGGTTGGTATTGTTTTGATTTTCATTTTGAATTTTTTTTAAGGGGTGGGGGGAGGAGGACTAACACATCCAAAACTATTTTTCTGCTAGTTACACAGTTTATTAAAACACATGGTATACAGCTGCTGACACTCTGTGTGGTATTTTATTCGGATGAACGTGAGGAGGGCCCGGGGGAAGAAGAGCAGTATGGAGCGTACCATGAGACTACAGGATCATTGTGTATTAGTAAAAAATAAGAAGAATGTAAGTGTTTTTAAGTCAAGCTTGCTGGTAGAGGGTCTGCCTTATGCTTTTTCACGATGGCTGTACAGGCCGAATGTTGTCCTTACAGAAGATAGAATAGTCTGGAGGCTCTTAGGCTTCAGGATAGCCACACACTTTGATAGGGTCGAGACAGAGGAAACATTTAAGGAGAGCTCCTTGGAGCAATGGCAGCTGGTGGAAGAGCAAGAAGAGAAGGACTGGATGAGGATAAGGTGCTCTGGGGCTGTGTCATGGCTTATATCTACCTAGGAAGCAGAATTCACTTCCTACAAGGATATCTTCCTCTCTTCAGTCTCCAGTGGGCTGCAAAGAGCTGTAAGTAAGTCCCCTTTCTGGACAGACACAACTCCACACTGCTTCTCAAAACACTGTCCAAGACACCTCACGAAACTAGACTGAGAAGGCAGCTAAAACATACCACCCACCCAAGAAACTGAAGCAGGCTGTTGTCAAAACAAACCTGAGGGGCTTCCTTTACTTGACTTACAGACCACAGACAACTTCCTTCTACTCTGGTGGCTTTTCTTGGACCAGCAGCTCTGGGCAAGCCTGTAGAGCCATCCCAGATGAGAAGGACATGATCCTCCTTGTGCAGTCAGATGAGGAGATGTGATGACTGAAGTGCACTGAGAAAGCTCTATGGCTTCACCAGAACTCAGTGCACATTCGTACACATGGAGCATCAAACTCACACCTCAAGAACAACAAAAGACAGGTTTGCCTGCCCGCACAGCCCCTCTGGGAGGAGAAAGAAGTGTGAAATCATAGTCAGAGAAGTATTTTCATGAATTGCTGTTGCAATGATTCCCACTGTTTTAAGAGCCATACCATTCAAAACTGGCTACAACAGCTCTACCTACGTCAGCCCAGACAGTTGCTGAGCTACAAAAGCACCTGGCACAAGTCCCAAATTAATTGTCAGTGTCTAATCCTGGAAGTGTCTAAATCCTGGGAAAGAAATGGTTGTGAGAGCAGGGAGAAGAGGTAGGGGCTATACGTCTGCTGTGAATGACAGGTCAGAGGCAGTTAGGAGGAAGTATCCAGAGGGAACTCCTCAGCAAAGATAGATTCTTGGAAGTTCACTTATTTTGTAGAAAAATACTGGGAAAATGACTTCAGGTGTTTTTCCTTTTAAAGCAGCTTTGTGAAACTGAATCCACTTTCCTGTCAATCAGGTCAGCATGAATGTATCTGTCATTCAGAAGCCATTGAGTCCCTTTATGTTTTCTCCAGGCTGAAAAGAGACTTCATATCTAGTAAGCTTCACTTTGGGGGGTACAAGGATGCCCTGTCCTCTCACATTTTGACCTACTGTTCAGCTCTGGCATCCCAGAAAGGAAGGAGAGAAGCCCTTCTGCGAGATATGGCAGCTATCTTGATGCTTCCCTCTCAGAAATGAAAGCTTCATCTCATATTGGCTCAGTCAGGAGTTGTCAAAAGAATTGACACTGATATCCTTAGGAGATGATGGGCTATAGTGACAGGTAAGATTTACTACTAGGAAAACATTCAACCTGTAAAGTCCAGGTTCTGCAGATTCTAACTTAATCCTATAATATAGGGTGTCATTGTGGATTCCTCTCAGAAGATGCATGGAGAGCCCTGGAAAGACTCACAGAGAGGGAACGAAGGAAAAAAAAAAAAAGAAAATTCCTTGTGAAAGTCTCAGAGCTCAAGGGAACAGAGAGACTCTCAGCAAATAATAGGCTGGGTCAGAGACTAATTACATACTACATCTGCCATCTGACAAGATTTCATAACCTGATGCCTCTGCTGATTCTCTGGGCCTCCATTTGGGAATATATAGCTAGCTGTGAGCAATTTTTATTGCAGCTTGAGGCTAAGATGAATTTCCCTCTTGGCCTGTGCATGTGGAACGACCCACAGAAGGCTTGCAGGAGCTCCACACGGGAGCACGCAGAGGGCATAGGTGTACAGTGTACGTCTTACCTATTCCTGTATCAGCACTTGGAGAGATGGCTGGTTGAAGTGTGTTTTTAACCCAAGAGATCTGTGTACTCTGCTTTGAGCAGAAGGCTGGACTAGAGACCTCCAGAAGTCCCTGCCAACCTGAGTTCCTCAATGGTCCTACATGCAGACCACCATAATATTCATCTCTTAAGGGCTTCAGATGAGAGAGTTATTCCAGACAAATTCATAGACAGTTCAGGTGAGCTACTAGTCTCTGGAGGGCAGCAGGGATATTCAAACTTACCTAGACCTGGCCAAGATGGGTGAAAAGCTGCCTTCCTAGGGGCCAGGGCCTTTCAGATGCAACCCTGTGACACACAGGACACCTAAGGACATGTCAATACCATTCCCAGGCAGGACCATTATCACAGAATCACAGAATGGTTGAGGTTGGAAGGGACCTCTAGAGATCATCTAGTCCAACCCTCCTGCTCAAGTAAAGACACCTACAGCGCGTGGCACAGGGTCAGATCCAGGTGGGTTTTGAATATCTCAAAAGAAGGAGACTCTACAACCTCTCTCAGGGTTATCTTCCCTGCCCCTCCAGCCTCGGCTCAATACTTGCTTTTCAGGCTGGCAAAAGATGCATTAGGCAAAGCTGGCAGCAAGAAAAAGGCAGTGACAGTGAGCAGCTGGCTCAAAGACACACAGTGGCAGCAAAATGTAGCTCTCATGATCTGTTGCCCATGTTGGAGATGATTGTTGGGCATTAAGCTATTTTTTTTTAGTGAAATTCATTGCAATATTTTCTTTAATGGAGGACAAGCCTACTGATTTCTCCCTGTGTGTCTGTGTGATATATGTATGGTTATATGTATAGATATGTGTGTGTATAAACATTTTTTCCTGGCGCAACACCTCAGATGCTTTTCCCTCCTACAAGCACAGAATGTTTGTCAGAAATGTCCTGTGGAGGGACAGTTTCAGCCACAGCAAAATAGCCCATGCCGAGTCTTCAGCAGAAAGAAGGGGTATTCTCCCCATACATGTGGCTTGACAGTCATGTGGTCATCATGTTGATGTGGCAAATTATGGATGCTCTTCTGTCTATCTCAAAAGAGTCTCAGAAGAGTCTGGCCCCATCCTGTGCACACCCTCCCTTCAGATATTTATACCTATCAATAAGATCTCCATGAGTCTTCTCCAGATTGACTAGTTCAAGTTCTCCCAGCCTTTCCAAATATTGGAGATGCTACAGCTCCTTCACCACCTTAGATAATCTCTGCTGGACTCACTCCAGTCTCTCCATGTCTCTCTCGTACTGGTGAGCCCAGAAATGGACACCGTGCTCTAGATGCAGGGTTGAGGAGAGTGGGAGGATTATCTCCCTCAGTCTGCTGGCACCTTCTTCATCCAGTTTCACCTTCTTTGCACCTTCACATTAAGTAGCCGTAATCAACAAAATCTGCTCTTCAGCTTCTCTTCTTCCAGCCAAACTGATCCTCTGATCCTCTAAACTGAGCCTCTTCTCATGCATCTTTGCTTCAGCCCCCAGTCATCATGTTGGCCTTCACTGGACCTGCACCAGTTGCTCAGGAGGAATGAGCGTTCTCCTCCTGTTGCTCGCTGCTCTCTCGCCAACAGCTCCCAGGATGCAGGTGGCCTTCAGGAGCATCCTGCACCCCGTCAACTTGCCCCATCAGGACTCCCTTTGGATATAGCTGCCCCCTAGTGAGTTGGCCATCAGCCTGTGCTGGTTCATGGGGTCATTTGGCCCCACACATGGGACTTCACATTTATTTTTAATTGAGCTTGATGAGGCAGCCCTTTCCTTTGAAAGGAAGCTCTGTCTTCCAACATCCTCAGGGCAGTTTGCGTGCGATTTAGAATCCGGGCCACTTTTCTTCATATCGTCCTAGAACTGGTTTGTTCTTTTTATTTTGAGGGCATCTGCAATAGTCCTGGAGTATTCACTACTTTCTTTTCATTTGAGACATACCCAAGATGCAAGGCTGTCCACGCTCAAAAGAGAAATGCTCAGAAGAGACAATATGCAGGCTAAGTAAGATGGATTTTCTTTCAAAACAGATTCATAAAGCAACAACATGTGTTATTACTAAAGTGCTTTGATTATGAGTAACTTACAGCTGTGAGAGAATAATGGCCTAAACAAGGAAGAGAGCCAGACTAGAAGGAACCTAGATACACTACATCGACATAAAGAGAATTGTAAGGATCTCCATGCATGTAAAAAAGCTGCTGGGCAGTCACAACAAGCAGCAGGGGATCTGGGGGCTCTGGTTGAGGTCAGCAAAATATGGATTTAACCACACAGCAGCGTGTTCAGTGACTCCTTGGTCTGCAAGGAGTGCTTCGGGGTGTCCCCAGCTGGCCGAGGTGGGCTAGTCAGATATGGAAACCTCAGATCAGAAGTTAGAATAAAGCGGTCTGTAGAAACCCCTCCTCCATTGGGTGTGTCTAGGTGTCACTGGAGGTGCAAACTCCTTGGTTTATGGCACGGGAAGAACATTTCCCTCCTGCTCGCAAGCCCCTTTGAGAGACACGGAGTTGTCATCAGCTACATGTAGCTACATCAGCTGCAAGTGCTAACCACTTAATTTGGGGGAGATTAGAAGCATCCTAGAGCCACTGTCCTGCCAGCTCAGTCCCTGCTAGTTCTGTGGGACACAGCCAATGCTGCATGTCCAAGTCATCATCCTTGGTGACAGCACCAGACTTGGAGAGTGGGTGCTCGGATGGAAGATACATCCTCTGTGGAGATTAGGGCTGAAATCAGAGTCTATCCATCAAAGCTGGTCCTCACCTTGCTTTATTATTTCATTTGACCACTTGTTTCATTTGACCATTTCTAGAACCTTGTCAGTGATTCATACCAGTAACTCATAAGCAGTTTGTTGAATCAACAAATAAAAAAAAAAATTAAAATAAGTCCAGGCAATCTCCCTTCTTATTCCTCTGGGAAAAAAAAAAAAACAAAGGATCTGTCAGCATAGTCTTGGCACACAGCAGCGATTAGAGACAGTCACATTTTTAAAATCTTTTTTTTTTAATGTTTGCTTAGAACATTTTCCATCAGAAAATGCCATTCCATCAAAAGGAAAATTTGGCTGCAGGAAGATAACAGTTTCAAGGACATTTCATAATTGAGAAAATAAAAAGCAAAACCCTTTCACAGCAGCAGCATACTTCACACTGACCTTTTTGAGAAGTAACATAGACTATTTTATTTTGAAATGATTTGTATCCAGAATATCTGATACTGATCAGACTGAAGTCTAGCTGGTGAGAGCACATCTTGAATTTCCTTTTGTTTGAGAGCTTGTTTTGACAGGCCCAAACCAAAATTATTAAAAATACTGTTTTGTTTTTGAGAGAAGGGCCAAAATGCAATGCTCATGTTTTTGTTTGTTTGTTTGTTTGTTTCTTCTTTTTAGCCAGAAGCAGATGTTCAAACATGGTATTACCTATTGCACAGCAACTCCCATACCCACATCTTTTACCTCTCCTTGATCTAGAGAGAAAAGGCACACGAAGAAAGGCTTTCTTAAGACCTGTTCATTGAGCAATTGATCCCTGGAAGCACATACTTCACTTGGGGTCACGCCACATTGCCCAGGTTCAGTCTGCACCCAGTGGAGAGACAAGCGAGGGAAGAAGTTTCAATAGGACAACATTTTGGGTCAGTAGATGTGAAGGGGAAATCAGGCTATTTCCACCCGCCAGAAGCAGATGTTCAAACATGGTATTACCTATTGCACAGCAACTCCCATACCCACATCTTTTACCTCTCCTTGATCTAGAGAGAAAAGGCACACGAAGAAAGGCTTTCGTAAGACCTGTTCATTGAGCAATCAATCCCTGGAAGCACATACTTCACTTAGGGTCACGCCACATTGCCCAGGTTTAGTCTGCACCCAGTGGAGAGACAAGCGAGGGAAGAAGTTTCAATAGGGCAACATTTTGGGTCAGTAGATGTGAAGGGGAAATCAGGCTGTTTCCACCCTGGGCACATTTTTAGGCAGCATCAACTGTTCCCATTCAGCAGCAGTGTGAGGGAGGCTTTGGAAAGGCTCCTTCTTGTAGGGTTTTGTCTACCTGTGTCACACGGAGTATTTGCTGCTGTTGGGATCAAGACTCTGTGACAGAATGTCTTGGGTGGCTTGTTCTCATACTCCCTGCATGAACTTCCCTTGCTCTAAAGGCTTCCAGAGATTGAAGGGCAGGATTTATCTCTGTGAGCAGGGGCATGAAGACTACCTGCATGTCTCTGTTGGTGGATCTGTGGGAAATCTAGATCTTTTGATTATATCCTTTAGCATTTACAACCCTCTCATCTACTGGTCTCCCCCAACAGAAGCTGCTCCCACACATGAGGAGTGAAAACTCAAGCCCAGAGAAACAAGACCTCAGTCGAAAGAAGCAGCATCCAGACAAGGCCCAAAGGAGGGACCTCATGGCACTGAGGACAGCAGCAGACCCTCTTGGGCATAGCGAAGCTGCTCCACAAACATGCTCTCAGAAGGGAGGCTGCAGGCACTGAAACATATCCTCCCTTCTGCAGCCCATGCTGCCCAAGCCCGTGGGGTCCCATCCAGTCTCCCAAATCAAACTCGCATTGAAGGCTGGACATGACAGCCTCCACTGATGTGTCTCTCTGACATCCACAAGTAATTTTTTGCCAAGCTCTAATGTGCTCAGTGGCCAGTTAACCATCCTCAGAATAGTTATACATACATATATATATATGTATATATAAAATAGATATATATATCCCTGGGGTCGGTACCACTACAGTACAGTGGTGTCCCAGTGGACTTGTTCAAGGAAAGGGCTTTCTGGCAGCCAGCTTCAGCTAGGGAGGGCTAGTCCCTCCTGACTCTACAGTAGGTAATGGAGAGAAATCAATGCCTCCTGAGGGCAGTTCAGAGCAAGAAATTAATTTCCTGAGTTACCCACTGTACAGCTCCTTGTGTCTGCCAGCTAAGGAGAAAGCCTCGGGAGAGAGACTCTACTAGGCTCAAGTTAGGCTCTGTGTGCTTGTTGCACCATTAAGATACGACCGTTATTTCCAGGGACATGTTGTAGTTCCCCTGAGCACCACGTTCAGGTGCTTTCCTATTATTTCCTAGGAATTTCCTATTATTTCCTAGGAATTTCCTATTATTTCCACTTCTTCCCTCTCCATCCACACAGATTAGCTTTTTGTTCCTTTTTTTCCTTGGATTTCCTCACCATAGGCACTCTTGGCCAGCTTCTTCATGTGGAATCTGCTATGTGCTAATTGATCAGATTAGATTTAATTGCTAATTATTTGTATTACTAAAACCCTGATGTTACACGCACCACGGGAATTTAATTTAATTACAGCATAATATCAATCAGATGAATAAATTAAAATGCTCACATTTTAATATGAGCCTGTTTTCCATTTTCCAAGCTGCCAAGCTTCAAGGAGAACAAAGCTGTTCATTCAGGCCATTCCAGCGCGAGATCTGCAGTTCTCCCAAATTAAGTAGAGGAAAGAGGTTCACAATTCCCAAGTGCAGGTGAAAGGCGTGATTGCACTCCATTTAATCTCCACAATATCTTGCAGCAGGTAGTTTAACTCTCATCTGTGAAGAACCACCTCCTCGTGTTCACTGTGACCCAGACAACAGCTGGGTCTTCTGCTAGAAGCAAAACCACAAGCCTTTCCCTATATAGCCTCTCCTTGACGTTCATCATTCTTCATAGCTGTTCCTTTCCAGGGTGAAGAGATCAATCCAAGTTATCTTTTTTTTTTGTCCTGTAGCTGTTCTGTAGCAGCTACAGCAAAAGGTTATTCTGCCCTAAGTGTTTAGATCCTGCCATTAGGTCTTGCCAGAATGGTTCCACAGCCTAACACTGTATGAGGTTACTGTCACAAACAGCTGTCCACGAGTTAGTTATGGAAGACACAGTGCAGAGCTCTTCCCCAGCCATGTTCTCCCCAGCAGTCACGGTTTACAGGGCTCAGTCCCTTTACCCAGATTTGGATGTTGGCAGGGACCTAGGCCTATCTCTCCCAAAGACTATCCCATTTTGGCACGGCAGCAATTCAGGACTCTGCTCCCCCAGCTACAGAACGAAGCAGAATCATTGAGGTTGGAAGGGACTTTTGGAGATGATCTAGTCCAGACCCCCTGCCCAAGCAGGATCACCCAGAGCTTTTTGCCCCAGTTTACCCAAATTCTTCAAGGATAAACCTCAAGGATAAATGCCAACAAGGGCTGAGAGCAGCCCTGATTTGCAATCAAAGCCATCTTCTTCACCCATCAGCTTTGTCCAGCTCCTCTTCCTCACAGGCAGATAACAGAAGGTGGCCAGCAGGTGGGCAAATCAGAGATCACAGCAAAGATATGAGCCCTCAGCAATCTCACCACTGTCTTAGCTGGATGTTTGATGGATTAAAAGCTTATTCTGGTGACAAGGATTATAATGAGAGCAGAAAACAGCATTGCATGAATCCATTTCCCTGACAAGGGTTGCAACGAGAAAGGCAAGAGCTTTCACTGTCACTCTGTTAGCGCTGCAGGTCTGTCCACCTTGTTCTTGTCACAGTTTATGAAGTGAAAGAAAATAACAGCTGCATCTTCTTTGGAGCAAGACAGATTTCTGGTTTGTTTTGCTGTGAAAAAAATGTAAACATCTGCAAATCCCTTCCCACATAACTGTGGAAATGATCCTGCAAAGCAGTTGAAAGCCACTGATATACTGTCAAGCTAAATAAAAAGCAAATAAACAGCAGAGTGAGGATACCCAGAATGCATGAAGACTACCAAAGAAGTACCATTTGCTGGACACTTGCTTCTTCAATTGCACGTGATGTCATCACATTATATGACTCAGTGAGTGACTTCATCTCTCTCCACCACTGCTTTGATCGTGGAGCTGGGGTCTTGCTTTTTGCAGCTCTTATCTCACCATCGCAGCTCCTTACAAATCACTAGGGCAGAGTGCTCAACCAAGTCCTCCCTCCTCACCCGTAGCCCCTTCCAGCAGCCAAGCTGAAGGTAGACTGCCTGCTTATGGTTTTCTCCAAGTTGTAGCAGCTCTAATTCATGGCAGGCTGGATCATAGGGCTTTTAGTGCAACAACTGCAGGGGCTGAGACTGAGAATGACACTCTCGGGTGTACTGAAGAGACTAGATATAGGAGAAAATAAAGCTCAGAATGTGCAGTCATGAAATGTGAATCCAAAATGAGAAGAAGAAAACCTAACAGGCAATTATCCCTTTCCCTCCTTCTCCAGGTCTTCAGTGAAATGTATCCTATTTTAGACAGGGTTCAAGACATGCTGCATAGCGAAGCATAGAAGCATTGTCATGCTGTTTACAAGATGGGCTCTTACTCTTTATTGCCAATTTTCAGAAAGGGCAGCTAGTTTTGCTTGCTATCAAATTATTTGAAAGCCTTATAAAAAACTGTCTGGGCCTGTCTTAACATAAGTATGAGCCTTTATGTTTTCATTTTAAGGAAAAAAAAAAAAAAGAGAGAGAGAGAGATTTTTTTTTCCTGGAAATTGCAGTCCAAGTTGGTACAAACATTCCTGAAGCACAGACAAGCTTCAGAGAAGACAAGACCCCTTGCATAAACCTACCTCCTCTGCACTGAAGAGCAATTGAGCAGGAACAGCACACAGGAGTGGAACAATACTTGGGCTTATTTATGATTTCCATTTCATTAAGCTCCAAAAGGCATTTGATCCTTTCAACATCCTGGACTGGATCCAAAGCTCCTAATAATATCAGGGAGCCTTGAGTTCTTCCATTGCCTGACACATCCTGCTTCAACACTCCAGACCAAAATACACAACACTAAAGTTGTAAAACCCTGGAGCACGAGACCATGCAATCGATGTTTGTGATAATTTGACAAGCAGCTCCAACACTACCCAAACTCAGGATCAAGAGGCATGTCCAGAAGCAGTTTATCTACAGCATAGCTCAGGTAGAAATCAGACACCCAGACCTCTCAGTTTTGTTATTTTCTGATCTTGACAGAATGCTTTGAGGAAGTAGCAAGGCGATGTGGAGTGGAGAAAGAGCTGAAGAAAGAGTTACCCCCTCTCATCACAGCATTGCTCCCATACATCAGTGCTCATGCTTCCCTCCCCCTGGCATGCACCTACCTCTCTGAATGCTGATCAGTAGATTTGGCTGGAGCAATCCCCTTAATGAATAAAAGCCAGTAGGCAATCTGAACCTTTTGGCTGATGGCCCAACAGCCACCTGGATTTTCACCAGCTTTCCCCTCACTCATCATTGAAAGCCCTATCAAGGGCAATTTGGTTTGTTCAGTTTGAAGAAGAGAAGGTGAATGGAAGATGCTCCTGTTGCCTACAGCTATGTAGTGGGGGTAAAGAGAGAGCTGCATGCAATGGAATCATGGTAGACATTTATTGGGCTGTTCATGTATATTGATGGCAGTGGCCATGGAGCAATACCAGGTAATGAATATGTTGAACTGAGTAGTAGATCTATCTGGGATGTATAACTAGATTCTGCTTTGGCTGTTCCATTTTTCTGCACAGCGTGGGAGTGCTAGATGAATTCACTATGTACAATAGAAGTAATACCAAGAACTGTCTGTTTGCAACATTTTTTTACCTCTGGAGAATATAAAAATTGAGTGAAGGGAAAGGTACTCTTGTTTGTAGAGTGTCATCCCAAGTCCTTAGGAATTTCAAAAAACTCAAACCCAGGCAGGACTTGAAACATCAATATCTCCTACCTCTTTCTGTACCTTCTGACTTTCTTCAAAATTTTTTTTCTTTCTTCCTTTCTGGTTGTTGGCTTCTGCCACTGTCACTGATGTGAGTCACATCATCACAAAAGCTTTGAAAATACCAGCATGGAGCTCTGAGAGCCAAACATTCAAACCAAGATTGCTTGAAGTATAGGCTTGCTACCTAAACCACCGCGTAACCATCTGCACTTCAGGCTCTTCAATGCTTTTTTCCCTTCATCTGCAGGACTGCCAACCCCAGGATGGGTACCCTGCTGCACATCAACCTGCAAAGAGCACATGTTTATCTAACAGAAATAGCAAACACCACATTGCATCTAAGTTTTGAACCTGGGATATACCTGGTTGCCTCAGTGCTGACTTTACAGAATCCCAGAGTATCATTAAGGAAAAAAAAATAAAGGAACCTAAAAACTGTCATGTAATAGCAGGGCCCTGGGAGCTTTGAGTAAACCAGCTCATGGCAGGCGCAGGGAGAGCTGTCCTGGTCCTCTGAGCTTCCTTTCTTATGATCATCCTGAAAGCAGAGACCTGGGTGGGAAAGCACATATTCACAGGAAGAAAATGCCACATGTAAGCGACTGAGAAATCTGCAATTTGTGGGTTTAGTCTCTGCAGGTCCCACCATCCACCAGGGTGCTGGAAAGTTCTCCCCTACCTTCCAGAGCTGCTGAAGGGCGAGTGCACCAAAGTCTAGGAAGGAGTTGGATGCTGCAAGTCCAAAATAGCCCATTTTTACAGAGGACTTTGAAAGGCTCATTTTTATTTCCATGCACTTGTGCTGAGTGTCTTTGCTCTTTAAGATAATGAGCATTCATCCCAACACTATTTTGTAAAAATTTTGTTATATGAAGCAATCTTCTTATCTCCTGGGATACATAGGTTTTGCTTGACAGTGATAAAGCCATAGAGAAATTAATTTATTCTCTTGAAAGCCTCTCTCTCTGTGTACACACACACACACATATATATGTATATATTTTCTTTAGCTAATGAAACAGAAACAACAAAGTTTGCCAAAAAATTCTGCATTAAAAATCAATGATGAGTTCCAGGGAAGGTTTATGCAGAGACAGAGCTTTTCATCTCCTGCTAATTAGCATAGCTCTGACTGTAACAGCGTTTTAAACTGGCTGAAAAGGTAGCCGTCCAAAAAGTGGCAATTAATTTTCTAACTAACTCCATTTCAAGCTACAAGTGGGTCTCTCCTGTTTCATTCTTCTATTTTAAAATGGCAAAGGGGTGTCAAGGAGTTATATGGAGCTTTTCCAAAATTCAGTACTTTAAAAGTTCCTGAAACTATGGAGACAGGGAGGTCTGGTTTTATCTCTGTTCTTTTGTGTTTTGCATCTTGAAAGAAAGAAATAAAAAAGGGGGGGGAGGGAAATGGAGGTACTGAGGATAAAATTTGAAGTGAGCAGAAACACCCAAGAGCTGAGTGCTTGATGCTGTATAGGTGTGAAGTAGAGACCATCTCTGCTTCTAAATAGACAGGCAAGGCAAAGTAGTGATGAATCCAATGATTTAAGGCCCATATTTTGTAGTTGGAGCATGAAGGCATCAGTCACAGATATATTTTTCAGAAATATGTAAGCTAGAAACCAAAGTCTTTTCTTTTTTTCCCCAACAGGAGGTTGTCTCAAAGAACAGCCAAGGGACCTCTGTCTCCCTTCGTGCAGCGAGTAGCAGCTAACACTTTGATTGCTGTGGGGATTCATGGATGCAGCTCAATTCCCACTGGTATTTCCAGCAATTCCTAAGCACATCAGGATCATAATAAATCCTTCAAGAGCTCAAAGTCTATCTGGACGAGGCATCCAGCTGGGTTTGAGAACTTATTGTAGGCACTTTCCAAAGTGTCCCATATGTCTAGCTATCTCCTTTGATACTTGGGCACCCCTGAGGCACTCTCAGACTCAGAAGCATGAAAAATAGACACTCCAAAGTCAATTGTGCTTTGCAGGATAATGTCACCTCCAGGCCTTCCTTCCCTGCTTTACACAGGCAATATGTTAACAAATATATTGTGAAAACTCCCAGTCACACCAAATGTTCTTTTAAAAGCAAGGAAACATTTTGAACACACACATACACACGGGTATATTCCCCTACCTTTCCTTGACTCTGCTGCAAGATCCCAAAGGTCTGATCCTGCAAATTCAATCAAGGACTTGCTCCAGTATCCAGGTTCTGGGTATTGCTGCCAGGGGAACAAGCAGAACTGCTGTTGTTTTGGTTAAACCATGCCTTGCTGATGCCAACAGACACTGCAAATTAGCTAAGCCTCATTCAGAGGAAATTTATATCAATTTTCCCCCTCCGGTGAGATCTGTATGAGCAATTCCAGCTACATGAAAAAGATGTTTGGTTGATAAATATTGTGAGAAGACAAGCTGGCTCAGGCACCAGGTGAGATGCTGGGAATATTTTAGATAACACAGACTGGTTGGAGACCTTCCAGCTTTTCACAGCGGTTGTACAGCTGCTGTACATAAACACAGCAAGGAACAAACTCTGTTTCAGAGCTGCTAAAAAAGACAAAGAGAAGTCAGTTCACGTGCATCAGCAGTAGCTGAGGCAAATCCATGCAGAGGAAGGAAGCACATTGTTACAGAGGGACTTACCCAAGATTTGTTCAGGTAGTGGTACATATCGTACAATTATTACAGATATCTAGATGCTATGTAGATGTAGATATCAACACAAAGCACATCTTGGCTAGTATGGGCTGAACCCCCACAGCATGTGTGTTACAGAGAAAACCTGTGTCCTCTGTGGTGCTGACACACAGCTTTGACATGCCTCATGACTGGCTGAAGACAGGCATGAAGCATTTATTGCTAGTAGAAAATGGGAAATTTGGAAGGAGTTGAGAAAAAGAGATCACCAATGGGGTTTTATTCACCTCCAGCCCCGTTTCCTAAATTAGTATAGGTGGCTAATTAGGTGGCTAAACTTACAGGCAATGAGTCAAAAAATAGGACATCTAAGCTTGAAGGCAAGTGGTTTCAGAGTCTCATCTACAAACATCACACAGGCAATGAGTCAAAAAACAGGACATCTAAGCTTGAAGGTTTCAGAGTCTCATCTACAAACATCAGCTTGTTCATATCCCTTCAGCTTGGTTCTTCCTGCGAGACAGATTTCTGCTGGGTGAAAGATCACCAGCCTTTCACAAGCCCAAGGAAGAAATCTGGATGTGAATGAGTGTGTTCCAGAGCTCACTAGCTGGAATCACTGCTGACCTGTAATTTTCAGTAATATCAACAAGCAGAATGAAGGTAAGTTTTTAAACCCTGGACTGAGGCTGAGGAAGAAGTCTTGAACTGCTATCAGAAAGGACACTAGAGCTTCTGCAGGTGGAGGCGACCACAGCTGGCCAGGGAAGTCAAATTTTCTGTAGTTGAGAGACTGCCACCCCAATTCCAGATGGTCTCAGTAGTGCATTTTCCTCTCCCATGTCTTCTAGCTGAAGAATAACTCTGATGTTTGCAGCTGCTGCCTGCCCAACCTATTAAGAGCAAGTCATCGAAACGGAGGTCAGTGTCATCAACATAAACTGTCCAAGAGCAATTTAGTCCATGTTCATCAGTGATGGAGAGTAATCAGTCCTAGTTGAGTTATGTCTCACACTACCAAGAGGGTGTCCTCTGCACCAGTCAAGCACCTCTCTTCTCCCTCAGCCTCTCCCTAGCCTTGCAGGAAGCTTGGCTGTCTCCAAGCTCCTTGCTGCACAGACTTTGAGACCTCCCTGCTCACAGTCAGACACAGACGAGGATTTCCAGGGAAAGATGCAGAAAACGGGTCATGGTTACAGCTAAACTTAAAGAAGTCAGTACAAAAACACAAAAGCACAGGGGTGCTTTTGGGCTTTTCTCCCCAAGCCTTCCTATACTGCCACTCAAACTTGCCTTGGATCAGAGCTGAGCAGTCTGCACTGATTGGGGTATTAAATTCTCATGTGCTGTGCTCTTCCATGTGCTGCTGTAGTCATCCCACATGCAGGCAGGAAGCAAATTACTGGGAAGCCTCACAGAAGGTAATTTTTATTGACAGCTTGTGGAAGAGTGGGGCTCTTCAAGATTGGTTTGCCAGTGTCACTCTTAATGTGTTTGGTTTTGCTTTGCTCTGGGCAGGTAACGAAGGCAAGAAGCCATGTGCAATATCTTGGCCCCAGGAACAAACTACAGGAGCACCTAGTTTTTCTGTCTCCATTCTAGGTGACCACTGGACAGCTGTAAACTGGACAAGTCGAAAGAACTGCCTATACTGCAGTCACAACCTGACATCCCATCTCAGTCCAAAGGAATGACAGGTCCTATAAAAATATAGCTTCACACTTGCACATCCCACAAAATAAGTGGTTTCAGTTCGGATCCATCCCATTTTTGGTAAAAATGAAACAGGTATTCATGCTGGTCTTGAGTTCCTTGCTTCACCAAGCCAATTTCCTGAGATATCTGTTTGACTTCATGGCTACCAGATGTTGGGTTAGAGGACAAAACCTCACCTTCAGGTACAGAGGAACAGCAGCATTTGCGGCAACCCAAAGGTGTCCCTCCCCACACATGAAGAGCACAGAAGCAGAGCAGCAGACAAGGGAGCTCCAATAACCCAGATGGAGGCTGGAATCCCTATTCTGGCCACTTTAGGGTAGTCAAAAGGAAATCATCACCCCAGGGATGCTGTCCTTAAAGACCTTTCTGGAGCTCCTTTGCACTTCTGACTGCCCCCTTCCTTGCATCCCTTGCTTTCCTGCTCTGGCGTATTTAGGAGCCTGGGTTCCAAGAACTTCTTTTCTCATCACAGAGTAGAAGAGCCCATCCAGAGGCCTCAGAGGGTAGTAACATCTTTCAGTTATTCCGGAACAGCAGGAAGGATGACATCGAGCCAGGACAAATTTGTAAAAATCACTATTCTCAATCCAATCTCATTCTATAAAAAATTAAAGATGGGTATACCGTAAAGCAAATCAATCTGTTTTTATGGCAAATAGGGCTTGTCAAACAAATCTTATTTGAGTCTGTGATGAGATTACAAGTTTGGTTGATAAAGGAAACTGTCCAGATGTAATAGGCTGAGATATTTGGAAAACTTTTGACTCAGTATAGAATGTCATTTGGTTTTAAAAAATTGGTACTGTATGACCTCAAAAAAGCTGGCACTAAACAGATTAAGCGCTGCTTACCTGACAGATATCAAGCAGCAACCACTTGTGGCAGAACAGCCTTAAACAGGACTGATTCTGTTGAAGTGGCACAAGAAGCAAGACCATGCCCAGAGTGGCTTGCTATTTTCAGCTGTGACCTGCAAACTGACACAGATAAAATTGGCAGAGGACACACAAGCTGGCAGCTCAGCAGAGAGATGAGGATGAAGGAGGCTGGATCACTGAGAGCTGGGTCTGCTCCTATAAAGTCTGTTTGAACATGCAAAGCCATGTGTCTAGCAAGAGGAAAAGCATAGGACTATGCTGTGAAAACCCATGTTGAAAAGAGCTACCAAAATAATCTAAGGATCTGGGGGGAATTCATTTGTGAAGCTAAAACAGTTTGACTCTGGGCTCACGCAGCCCCGTGACTGCACGGAGGCCGTAGGGCAGACCCAGCCGCTCACACACAGCTTCTATTTGCAGCCAGAGGAGACCTGGAGATGTTACTCGCAGTGTCTCAGTGATATTCATGCCTCAGCAGTGCCCAGTGTCACATAAGCAGGACCAGGAATAATGGGCTATGTCACATCTCTTTAATTTGCAGCATCGTAACTACTGTAATTTGCAATTTCCCCCAAATGAGACACTTGCCTGGCTATTGTCTACTCCTAATTACACCATAGGCAGTATGTGCCTTGGAAAACTAGCACCGACCTCCGATGGGATCATTAAAAGACAGTGTTGTAATCTCATCAAATCACTTTAGGTGCTTAACAAACCAAAAAGGGCAGACTTTGCTTAAGTCTGGAAAGCAGGAAAAAGCTGCCAAACATGTTTTTTCAACCCAGCAGAGCTTGCCAAGGTGAGTTTAGGAGTTTTATCTTGGGGCTGCAAGCCTGAATTGCTTTGAAGATTTTGTTGTTGTTTCTTTGGGGTTTTTTTGTGCTTTTTGTTGTGCTTTTTTAAGGAAAAGAGAAAAGACTAAGATAAAATAAGAAATGGAGTCAGGAAAGAGAAGGAAAATAGCAATCTGTAGGCCTTCACTAAGAGTAGTAGGCTTTCTGTAGGTTGCACAGCCACAGCACAAGCTTAGCCCTGGAAAATCATCAAATGCCTCTTACATCACTCCATCCTGCAGCTTAGCTTTTTGGCTTCATTTCTCCACACACTGCACACACCATGTGCCCACTGGGACATGTTTCTGTCCCTCAGTGTCATTAGGGTTTTGGGGAATGGGTCTGTTGCTGGTGGCAGGAAAGGTTGCAGGACAAACCAGTGTGTCTGGGTCCTCATCCAACACAGAACCAACCCACTCGGTTGTTTGGGATGGCATCAGCCCTTTCTGCTGGACCTAAACTCAGCTGTGAGAATCCATCCTCCAGTGTAAACAGCCCTACCTGGGGAAAAGCTGGGTAAGGGGACAAGTGAGAAGGCAGGTGGATTTCACTAGCAAGAAGACTATGACCAAATATGTGGAGCTCTTCTCAGCTGTATAACCAAGGCCAAGGCTGTTCATGAAGCTTTCTTCCTTGGTCTTTCCTCATCTGTGTCCTGCTTGGGACCAAAGTGTATCTCATGCCTATCCTTGTCTCACTTTCCCCTTTTGCACCCTCACTGCAATCAGCATAATTCATGCAGGCCATGTTTTCCAGCAGACACCAAACAGTATCCACCTCAAGCAGGGCCAAATTGCAGTAGGATGTGAGGAAACAAATGTTCTCACTGCCCTGCAATAAGCAGCAGGCACTACATCTTCATTTTAATCAGTCCTTCATTGTCAGGGCACAATGAACTCATCATGTTGGCGCATGTGTGAAAAGTCTCAGTTATGTGGGAGAGAAGTACTGGGCCTTCTTAAAATCACTAGAGAGCTGGCATAATCCCTGCCTATGTGTCCCACAGGCGAGGGTGCGACGGGGCCTTCTTGGGTCTTGCCAAGGTGGGATCAGCACATTACCCTACTCAATCCACTCAAATGCAGTATGCCAGCCTCAGGCCCCGGGATGGGCTCTCTCACCTTTTCCTTAGGACTGCAGTCTATGCTCTTCCAAAAGATTCAGTGAGACTTCTGGCTTTCCCAAGGATTCAGGTGGGAAGTTCCTGGTGATGGAGCAGGCAGGTGTTGGGGCTCTCCTTCAGAGTGGGCCTGGAAAGAAAGCAAATCCCAAATCACATGGTGTGGAAAGCTGTCCATGGCGATTGCCAGCATTTCTCCCTCCCCACACGGAGCTATTCCTAGATGTTCTTCCTGAGCACAGATCAGAAGCGTTGAAATGGCAGCCATGCAACGAGAAGTAGCAAGCTACACCTGCATGTTTGCAACCTGAAGCATCACTTGAGTAAAATCTCTCTTCATTTTACTCTTTTACTGCTCTTTTTTAAATTTAGCCAAAAATATCCATACGAAAACTAACTTTAAAAAATATACTGCAAGGATAACTATTTCACTTTAATAGGGAAAAATGAAGAGGAAAATTATTTTTCTTAACCGATTCCACCAGATATCTACACCCGTGAAATCTAACATATATTAGCAGTGTACTGAGTGTTAAACCACTACTTCAGTGCACTTAATAGGCAACAGCAGTAGAATTACCTGCAGGCTGGGATAATCTTTAAACATCTCGGAGAAAAGGAAACTGAAGCCATGATAAATATCTCTGAATTATAATGGCTTTTTAATGTGCACTTCTCTTGCAGAGCAGACCATATTTACGAGACATGAATAAATGCCCACATCAGATAACCTCCCTACATCAGTTGTTGAGATTAAGTGTGATGACATATGAAAAGTCCCTGCAAAACTCCCTTGGATGTTTTACCGGTCAACTGGCCGGAGACTCAGACCAAATTTCCAGGTATGAAGTGATGCTCAAGGAATCTAAAGGGAGGAGAGTGATAATTAAATGTCTTTAATTCCCTGAACATCAGGTACAACTCACAGTGACTGCACTGAAGACTTTTTGTTCTCTGCAGTGGCTAATACCTCACGAAAGCTCCAGATTCAGCCAAGTTGAAACCCACATTGCTGCCTTGTGCATTGCTCCTGACGGGCCGAGGCGGCGGAGGCTGTGGAAAATAGGCATGAGTCAAACACAGGGATGCTCATCTACACGCACGAAGGGTTGCAACTGTTCCTGAGCCATCACAAATAGACTTCCCCTGTCAGGAACCAATAGGACCTAGGTAGGTCTGAATTGCTATTAGTGTTGCAGAGGAGGCTCATTGTGCACCACAGCAGCTCATTTGATCATGATGAGGATAGCAATGAAAAGGAGTGTAGCAGCTTCTGAGCTAGGTGTGAATGCTGCACTTTAAAGCTCTGGAGAGGAACTGGGGGAGGCATGGCACACAGACCCTGCAGAAAAAGCAGAATTAACTAAATTCTGCAAGAAAAGGCTGGAGGGGTTATTTAAACACTTTGTTTCTTTCTTTTAATTATTGGTTGTCTGAGTGAGGCTAAGGCAAATATTCCCTGAAGAAACCTGGAGTAGATCTTGAAGACTAAAAAAAGGAAACAGCAGAGGTCAGGCCTGCTGGAAAGAGGCAGCTTTACCCATGTTAAAAGTACTGAACTTTTTTTTTTCTGAAAAAGGAAGGGAAATCCTGATAGACATAATGAACAGCAAGGAGGAAACCCCTCCTTGCTCACTTTCAGTCATCAAACAACTCACTCGCCCCTTTGATTCTGAATAAGGTCCCACAGAAAATTAAATCCTTAACCAGACAAAACCAGCACTGGCATAGCCCTGTTAAAATGGAGGTAAATTCAAAAATTTTGGATTTTACTATGAAGGGGATTTCTGAGGTCTCTGTTTCAATGCTTGAGACAGCATTGGGTAAGGTCACTCTGCATGAGGCACCTTGCTGACTTTATCAGTTTGCTTAGGAGCAGAGTTCTGCTATCTATCTGTTTGATTTTTAAATTGTTTCTTTATTGATTTGCTAAAGCACATTCAAAAGAAATAATAATATCAAGAGACAGTTGCTTAATGAATCCAACAATCACAACAGCCGGCCTCAGAATAAAATTATGCAAATATGTTAAAATATCAGCGAGGCTTCAAATGGCTCACGTTCATTGCAAGTGTAGAATAATTTAGGTTGGAAAGGACCTCTGGAGAACCTTTAGTCCAGCCCTCTGCTCAAAGTAGGTCTAATAAGATTAAGTGGTGTTTGTTAACTCTGAACATGTAGGTATTAGAATCTACGTTTTCTGCAGTTTTTTCCATTCTCCGAACTCTCACTTCATTGCCAAGGAGAAGACCAACCGTGTCTGTACTATCCACAAGAGGAAACTGAGGAAATTTAAAAGGAATATAATTTGGCTGTGTTCACCCAGCAGAGCAAAGCTGGAAAGCAAACACAGGCCTCCCACAGTTTTCTGTAATATCTCAGTATCACAAGCGCATGTATTGGACCAGTCTTCCAAGACAACTGGGGAAGCCAGATGGAGTTCAATGTGTCTGGGGAGATGGAGAAAGAAAGTGTTCACCTATAAAATCAGCGGGCTGGGTACAGTGACACTGGAAATGCATTCCAGTCCAGTCCTACACTTCTCGTGTGCCTATGATCGAACCACAGCACGCTACCCAATATGGGATCGAGCATTCCTCCCAACCAGCTAAGACAGGGTGAAGAAAATCCAGATATGAATTTTGTATTTGACGACCTATATACCTCTGGAGTGTTACCAGCCACTCTGTGAGGTCCCAGAGGATAAAGGAATGGGACAATATCAACAAGTATCATGATCACATGCAGCAATTAAAGCTCCATCTGTTAGAGAAGAACCCAAGGTCATTAGCTAGTGTTGTCAAGGTTGCTGAAGAGTTATTTACTTTGGCAGGGAATATGCTAACCAGCCTCAAAGACAAAGGGCAAAGTGAATGGATCAGGATGGGAGAAAAGAGGACCAACATTTTTCCAAAGGACAGTGTCTTGCAAACCATAAGAGAAATAGAAAGGAGATAAAGGAGAACAGAAAACTCACCAAAAAAATAAATCTGTCTTCACAGAATTACCGTTTCTGATAAAAACTTTGACTTCTCCTCGATGAATTTTTGACTACAGAGAAGTTCAAATAAAAACAATTCCTGCTGCAAAACAACTGCAGGCGATGTGTTTTTTGTACAGTCCTAGGGAACACCAGGTCAGAGCAAAGCAATGTTTTTATCTTATAAGCACTCCTGAGTCTGTATATGAAGCTAAATATATACTACATTTCTATTAAAGGCAAGAGCTATGCAATCATTTAAATATGGGATATAGAATTTATTGGGAAATAATAAGTTCCTAAATGTCCAAAAGAATACAAATACTATTTAACACTAAAAGCCGAAGGTAAATAAATTCAGACTAGAAAGAGGGAGCACATATTTAACAGCCAGGTATGTTAATTGTTAATCACTGGACAACTTCCCTTGGGACACGGTAGATTCTCCACCACTTGAGGCCTACAGCCAGCTTGCTAAAGGCTGCATCCTCACTTAAACAGGAGCTATAAGCCCAATGCAGAAACTGCTGGGTGACATTTCAAGGCTTGGATTATTGTAAAAGAGCAGGATTATTGTAAGATAATAACCCCTTCCAGCCTTAAAAACTATATCTATATGTAAGGTGGTTTTAAACTCCTGGTTTTAATTTTGACAGGAGTCATGGTCTTGGCTGGAAGTCCCCAGAACTCTGTTCTGTTCATGGGCTGTAAATTACGTTATACTCGCTGAGGCTACAGCTTACAGGATGGAAATGTATGGAAATGAAACCAATTAATAACTTCCCAAGCCTGACTCTCCTGTTCTGAGGGCACTGAGAGCACTTGCACTCTTACAGCTGTAATTATGCAGTCCTGCCCATGGCATCACTGCCTAATCCAAGTTTTATGGACTAACATGAAATTTTAGGTGCTTACTCCTGCCTGCTATTTATTGCTTCTATTATATCTGATTACAATTACCGCTGATGTTTATACTTACTCTATGCTTTATAAGGGATCCATAGTATTTTGGGGACACCGTCAGTCTGGCAGCCTCATCAGCAAACCATTGGCCTTGCTTGGAAGCATCCCCCAAAGCATCATCTCAAAGTCAGATCTGGAGCTGCAAGCTGGAGAAATCTTCTCAGATGTCCCATCAGATCTCAAAGGGAAGGGCTCTGGAACAGATGCTCATGCTGGGGAACCCTGCCTGGACGATCCAAACCACAGCCAAAGTCACAAAGCAGGAAAGCACAGGCAGGCAGGAAGAACGGAAGGATGGAGGTCTGCTCCTGGATCAGGGAGCTCTCCCCATGGTCATCACCTCAGTGAGGAATCAGCCAAAGCCATGGTGTCTACTCAGCAGAAAGCCAGCACCAGGAAGACTGTGGGGACACAGACTGAGATGACCCTGTACATGCAGTGATCAAGGTCTCCGGTTGCCTGGAGTGTCTGAGCTTCTCAATGTGAGCCAGGGTTAGCGGGAGACATGGTCTCCTTAGACTACAGGAAGGCCTTTCACACCCTTTCCCACTGCCTTCTCCTGGAGAAGCTCATGGCTTAGGTAGGGTAACGTCGCTGGGTGAAAAACTGGCTGGATGGCCAGGCCCAGAGAGTGGTGGGGAACAGAGTTAAATCCACCTGACAAAGCAGAGCAGTCCTCTTTAAAGTCTTTATTGATGACCTGGATGAAGGGATTGAGTGCACCCTCAACAAGTTTGCAGACGACACCAAGCTGGGAGGAACGGTTGATCTGCTAGAGAGTAGGAAGGCTCTGCAGAGGGATCTGGACAGGCTGGATCTATGCTCAACCTCATCTGAGGTAATTAGGGACATGGTTTAATAGGTATGGTTGGACTCGATGATCTTGAAGGTCTTTTGCAAGCATAACCATTCTATGATCCCTTGGGTCAGCCTTGACGGAAAAGCAAATGTAGTTCACGTTTCCCATCTTGCATTTCCTGACATTCTTTTGGGTCCAATATGGGGACTGTTTCCTTTCACTTAAATGTGTTCTGAGGTGACTTTCAAAGCATCCAGAACTGTTTCATCATTGCTTTATAAATAGGCACTTACCATGGTGCAAACCTGCATTAGTGTTGCATTATCAGCTGCCTCTGATTTATTGCCGCATTTATTGCAGGTCCATAACGGGGTCATGTTTATCCTTTGATCCATTTTTACGGCGTAAAGAGATCTCTGCAGGCTTCATTGGGATCCTTTTCTCCTCTACAGCTGAAAAGCACCAGGAAAGGAGTATCTTTCTGCTGCAGCTCTGTGCAATACCAGTGCAGGGAAAGACTGCAAAGTTATCCATCTCACACTGCTACAGCACAACTGACTGCCCTTGGTAAGCATAGGCTGTGGTTAACAGACTCCTCTTTATTACAGTATTGGATATTTGTCTTCATTTCACTTCCCAAATGGAGACTGTCTCGATCTTAGTTTCTCCTCTGGCTTTTAAATGCTTTTCAAGCACAGTTTGCTTCCTTTTTCTGTAGTGATCCCTCATTTGAGAGACACTGAATGCCTCTCCACTCTGCTCCCTCCATCAGCTAGATCTTTCTTCTGTTAGCATCCATCATTTTTCCCATTTTCTAGGTGGTTCAAAGTCAAAAAGCTCGCTGCCTTCTGCAGAATGGGACACATTTGTTTTTCAGGAAGCACCAAGAGCAGCAGTGGGTTCAGCTCAGCAATTACAATACAGAGATGTGGCAAGCAGTTTGGAGGATGCATTGACATGGGGTAAGCAGGAGAATCCTTCTCATTTGGCTGGCAGTAGCCCAGGCCACACACAGCACCACATCCACACAGGTTTTTCGCTTGTTCCCCCTTACTGAGCAGCTGGCCTAATTTCTGGAGCAGGGGATATTTATAAGTCTGAGTAAGGAAGACTTTGGTGGCCTATCATTTTGCACATCTGGGGCTTTGTAAAATTCCAGGCAGAAAGCTGATTGCCTCCAATCACCCTAGACATCTATTATAGGTCCATCAAAACACACAGTGCGCCGCCCCGGAGTTGCTAATCGCGGCTCAATTATGAAGGAATTTGCATGGAAAGCAGAGAATCAATCTCATTCTCATGTGTGTCTCCACTCCAAAATTAAAGCACTTACTTGCGGAGCCCAGAATACATTTTCTGAGCCAATCTATTCATCGGCACTTTCTGGGAAGACAGAGAAGTGGCCTCCATTGCTTCTTCATTTGGAAAAAAAAGAAGAAAACACTCCCTTGCCCTTGCTCAAAGCAAGCTGGGTTTTGGAGAGCTGTCACTTGGAGTGCGATTGATTTTAAATGTATCGGATGACGTAGGGCACTTCGTGCATTTGCTCCGCTGCAGCCACCCAGCTGCAGTTTGCCAAGTGCAGGAAACATGTAAGGAAGCTGGTTAAGCCCCGTGGCTGGCTGAAACCACGGCAAGGGGACCCGGCTCAGCCTCTGCTCCTCCTCACCACTGCGCAGGCTGGCGATTGCAAACAGGAGAGGGAAGAGTGAAGAGCATGGGCAAGAAAAACCCAGCAGAAATACCAAGCAGTCAGGAGAATAGTGGCAGAAGCAAGGGAAAAAAGCACAGGATGAAGGGTTTTTTTCCTGGGTTACAACACTGCTACCCACTTTTTAAGAGGGCATCCCTCCGGTGCCCAAGCAACGAGAGCCAGCCCGAGAATTATTTTGTCATTCTCTGCTCCTCCAAAAAAAGAAAGTTTTTTTGTTTTTTTTTTTTTTCACAAACCAAAAAAATTATTAAGGAGAGAGGCAGTTTTGATAAAGTTTACAGCTACCATGTGTCAACCCTACTCCTCCTCCTTCCAGCCTTTGCTTTCTGATTTGGGAAGACTTCTTTGTTTTTTGAAAAACAAATGGATTGAAGTCTCTTTTAATTAAGGAAAAAAAATATTGGCATTTCCTAAGTAATTGGTTTTGACCAATTGATACGATAGCCGCAAAAATTCCTCCCCGTTTCACATCTTCCCATCAGCAGAGAAATGCTTCATAAAACCCTTAAGTACCATTTTCCTGCCTCTAAACAGACCTAAAAGCAAGAGCTCAAGAGCAATATTAACCCCTTTCAGCTTTCTTTAGCTGGACTGGAGATCTCATTGCCCCATTTCAAAGCGATGGAGAATCCCCGGACAGCCCAGGGGCTTTACGGGGAGTCAGGACGTGCAGCCAAAGGGAGGCACTTTTCTCTCACCACTGAGAGAGAGACTGGATAACGCTTTACCTGCTGCAGTATTTTTGGCTTGATTTGGCTCAGTTTTCTTTCCATGTTTTTTGCACTTCGCTGAAGTCCAGCTAAGCATCATGTCAAGCCCCTGCAAAGCTAGGAAGGGACTGCCCCTTGCCCAGGAACTCTCTCACAGGCAAAGCTGAAGCCTGCCTTTCTCCCAGCTCTGCAGTCTCTCACCAAAATTGCCAGAGGGTTTCTTCCACAACCTCCAGAGCAGGATTTTCCACCTGCTTTTTCCATGCTGTTGTTCCTATGCTGTTATTCTGACGGTCTTTCCCTTGTGCACCCAGTCAGTGCTGTTATGGCAGGTTCTCCCTGGAAGTAGTTGACACTGGCAGGAGAATCCC
This sequence comes from Tinamus guttatus, assembly GCF_000705375.1. The sequence goes on from NW_010587917.1 coordinate 68,750, forward strand.
CACCCTCTTACCCTTCTCCTTACTCATTTCCAGTGTGTCCCTGGGCAGCCGTTGCCAAAACCTGACAACATGTGTCTGAGCATTTGACTAGCAGGGAAGTGTCAGTCTCGATTGCCTCTCATAGGCTAATTTCCTGCCACTGCTAACCACAGAATTAAAATTCAACAGAGGATTTTTTTTCTGCTTGAACAGCCTTTTGGCAGCCTGTTAAGGGAGATGCTGGGAAAATCCTCGCTGTGGTCCAACAGGCAGCAAGAGGGAGCCAGAGAAAACTGCAAAAAGGCAGAAAGGACCCTAGAACATGGGAACCAAGAAACTAGAGGCAGTCCTGCACAGAGTCTGACCTGACACCTGGGCAAGACAGACTGATTGAGCTCATAGAAACTGAAGCCCAGTTTAGGGGTTTAATGAACAGAGGCCAAACACTGGTCTCCAGTTCACCCCAGGACCTTGCTATGCTGAGGTCCATGGTCCCTGACACCATGGCCTCCACAATGAAGTCACCAAGTTTCTCACTTCTCTAGAGGATCTTCACAGGTCAGATGTGTTAGAGAGGAAGGACACAATTCAGCAGCTTTCCTCGGGTCAGATGCAAAGCCTTGGATACTCACACGGACACTCTGATCTCGCCTAACCCATGGTAGATGCCAAGGGAAGGGGTGAGAAGGGAGCCAAGAGCACCCTTGCCTATCTCCAGGGGTGCCACCAGTAGCACCCTGGCAGGGATGTACCTGCTAAGACACCATCCTTATTGCAAAACAGGGAATCATACTAAGAGGAAAGATGCAGATTCAGATCCTCCTTGGCCACACATGGATCCAGAGGTAATACCTGAGCGCTACAGGACTATTGGTGAATTCCAGGAGTCAGGAATGGGCAGGAGAGACCAGCAGACAAAACAGAATCACCTCTAGGTTCCTGCAGAGGGTTGGAAGTGCACGTCCTCTATCTGTTGGGTATTATTGCTTGAAGAAGATGAAGGGAATTCATATCTTCCCCCTCTTCCCTTTCCTCTTTGTGAAATCTTGCAATGGCTGATTAAATACTGCATACATCATGATTTAGGAGACCACTGCTGTGATACAAAGCTAACATCTCTCAGACACAGTACCTGGCAAAAACAAGCAGACAAAGTTACTTAGATGTCCTGGTGGAAGAATTTCAATTAGTCAAGAAGTGCCTCTGAAAAACAAAAATCAATGACAGAGTCTATCTTTAAAAGCAACCCCATGGAGACCTGTACTTTCCATCCCATGATCCTGGCTACTAGCCTAAAATACACTCAAATACAGTTTGTTTTCTCCTTTTAAGAACAGCCACAGAACAAAACCGCTTCTCTTATGACCTGCAGCTACCTAGGAAAATGAGAGAGGGGGGAAGAAGGGACATATACCACTCCATTTATTATACCAGCTTCATAATGCCAGTACTTTGGAAAAAAAAATCTAACCCAATAATCTTTTATGCATTTTTCATGTATAGATCAGCTGAAGAAGCTGCAAGGATTGCAGCAGGATTTATGGCCCAAAATCCCTTGTTGTGGACAGAGGAGGAAGGGTATGCAGGGTGTCTATGATGGGTTCTTACCGTGCTGTTCAGAGAAGCATAATTGTTTTTGTGTGAATCACAGAAAAAAGGCAAATGAAAGCTTAGAAGGGAGAGGATCTCTTCACAGCAAGATGAAGGTGGGAAACCTATAATGAGAAGAGCAGAGTGTGAGGGAACATTGTCTCCCATTGTGTTTCTGGATTATCTTCAGAAAATCAAAGCTTCATTCCCAACCAGAAGAACCACGTGTAGTTCCAGTGAATTTCAGCTCTGCTTTCTTATAATTTCTCATTGCATTGGCTAGCAATTCTGTTGAGGAGTAATAGACATGAGAGCAACTCCTCAAGCACAGAAACTTCAGCTCCGAAACAGTGGGAAGTTCCAACTATCAGCCAGATAGTCCTCCACTGCACGACACAAGTTAGGAAAATACTTTAGACTAGTTCTTGATATCATGGTAATGGCTGCTCTATCTTAGGACCTGGCTATTCCTAGTTTGATCCAATAGAGAGGATCTGGTTGGGGGGGAAATGAAAACAGACATATAAAACTAGTTTGGGCAGCCCTATTCCACCACCTGTACAAAGGGGATGTTCTCTCCCCTTGGATAATTCTGCCTGAACCCTTCCCCCTCTCTCTTCTCCCTTTGCCATTTTTACTTTGTGGAGCTACAAGACTTTTCTTCTGCTGAATGCTGGCTTAACAAATTCAGGAGGCATACATTAACAATATTCTTTGGGGACCACCTACAGTGGTGGGATGAACAATAGGCCTTGAACCATTACTAATTTATAGTCCAGAAATATGGTGTATGAATATTTTTTTTAATGTAAAGCCATTAGTCACACTTAATAGTTTATTTGAACTAAAACCGTATGATTATCCTCTCATTACTTTACCTGGTATATTTTAGACCACTTATCTCAAGGGTTGCCATAGCTACCTGCTGAGTGCCTTTGACTTGAGTGTTTGCAGTAATCAAAGTTAAAGACTTCTTATAAAAAGAAGTATGTGCTGACTAAAGAAGAACTGTCTGTAATTCTAATCTTTTACGCTGTAACACTGCGGAGTGTTACAGCTGTGGGGTGAGCAGTAGCTTGGTTTCTTCATCGGTCTCTGAGGAGACATCCTCAAGATACAGTCCTTGGACTTTATCATAAAATCGCAGGAAAATAAAGGTTTGGAAGGACCTCTGGAGGTCTCTGGTCCAAACTCCTCAAAGCAGGTCCGGTCAGACTCATGGGCTTCCAGCTGGGTGTCAAAGATCTACAAGGATGAGATGTCTTGGAACCCAGCAAGTCTACCAGAAGCTCCCCTCTGCTTCCTGAGCTGACAGAAATGTGACATCCACTCTTCCATTTCAGTAGCTCCAGCTGCTCCTGCCTTGAGCATTCCCTGCGCAACATCAGCAGAGCCCCTTCTTGTAGAAAACCTCCATAAGCAGCACATAATGAGAAGCATTGGGGCCCAGTCTCACAGCTCAGAGACCTAGAGATAGCGACAATTTTGACCCAGCTTCCTCAAGGCAGTAAGAAATGAGGTGTCTAAGTGTTAAACTCATTCTATCCCATAGACATGTTGCAGGAAACTTCAGCATGCAGCTAAATATTTTATTTATGCAGAGACAGAAGGAAACTTCTAATACTTTTGGAAAGAAACCAGTTTTAATTAGAGCTAGCAGGCACGACTGAGGAAATCGAAATGGATTGCAAGCAATTAGACAATTCAGTTGAAGGTCATCAGAAACACACACCAAGCAGCCCCATCCCAACACAGCATTTGAGCTCAGGAGAGCTAAATACTGCCATTAAAACACTTCACACAAATATAGTTTTGTTGAATTAGAGGCTGACTTCTTAAAACAAGAGGGCAACAGGGTTCACACGGATCATACTCATAAGGCAGATTCTTTCCCCACTATGGCTAATATCATGTCTAGGCTCAGTGAATTTGAGTGCCATCAGATTCCTCACCTCTTCCAAAGTCCTGCACAGCTGGAACATCAATTCCTTATATAGAGTCAGCTGAGAAACCTGCCAGAGCAAAGCAGTTCATCTCTAGCACTGTTAACCTAACTCCTGTGCTAGATGCCACATGAATGTAACCCAAAACAAGACTCCTGTTACTTGCTTGCTATGATCTCCCTTAGAGCTGCCACTTTCACGAAGACTTTCACCAAAAAAAAAGCATGGATATGTTCACCCAGCAAGATGTGGAGACAGATTCTGTCCTTTCTCATCCTAACTGGCTTCCAAATATTAGAACAGACACATTCCTACAGGACACCTCCCCAGCTGACAGATTTCCATTGCAAGGAAGCTGCTTTGCTGGTTGCCCCTTTCCCATTCCCCAGTGCAAGCATTTGGAGCCGTCTATAATACTGGGTGGGACTTGGGGATACAGGTGAGACTGTGCCTGCCAGCTGTGGCCATAGGCCTGCTCCCTGGTGGCAGCTGGTGTCCTCACTCTGGGAGGGGGATGCAGTCACTTTTGGAGCTAAGACTAAGCAAGAACCCCTGAGGACTCAGCTGTCAGCGCTGGAGGGAATTTTGCTTTCATCAGTCAGAAGCAGAGTCCAAACTCAGTTTTTACATATTTAGAAGCCTTGTTTGTTGCAGAGTTTGAAGAGCACAGGCAAAACTCCTGCTAATCAATGTGACCCATTCAAGCAGCCTCTTCTGTTGCCTGAAGTCCTATTCGTTCATGCATAGGTTAGGTGAGCTATTGATTTTTGCACACCTGAAGGCAATAAAGACCACACACTGACAGAAAACTGCAAGAATCCTTCCATATGTCTCTCACATAGCAGGCAGCAGAGTGAAGTGAAGCCTATGAGGAAGACTAACACCAATAAACTTTATGGGTTCATCTTGAGAATGCCTCATTGCTGCAGTAACATAGTATCCAAAACTATGGATTTCCAGTCATATCCTCGTCCAGAGTAGAAGATATAAAAGTTTCCTTTATTTTATTAGACGAAAAGCATCACACAAACCATGTCCAGCAACCAGCTAGCAATGCAGGTGAGTAGAAAACAGTGACTCCTTCAGAGAAGGGCACTCCTGAGCTGAAGTACTCAACAGATCCCTTGGCAGAGAGCTGAACTGAAAGCTGTGTCTTTCTGATATTTTCTGGGAGATGAAGAGAAAGGATACATTACCTCAAGCCATTGTTTTGGAAATAAAAAATTAAAAAATGAGAATAAAAATAATAAAAAAAACACAACACAGTACAGATCGTGTGTTTAGGGAACCGGACACATTAGCAAGGCAGAAAACCCTTTTCTGGTCTGAAAATCTGTAGCTCACGTTTGTCCACCGCTCATATGACTTCACCAATGCACTAGAAGCAAACCAGCTCCAGAGTTATCCCCTCTATGCAGAGTTTAGCAGCCCCAGCTGCCTCTGCAGTGCTGGAATCCCCTAGATTTCTGGTCCCCAGGCTGCCTTAAATTCCACTTTCTTCAGACCTCTTAGATTGCTTGCTCTAAGAATTATCCAAAGAGCACTACAGTACTCCTTGAAATGAGTCTTTTTGGAAAGTAAAATGTCAGCCTTTCCCAATGCCCACTTCAGAAGAGACCTTAGAATAGTTATTGCTTCTCCATACTAGAGTTAATAATCCTCCCATATTCGCTATATTAACCCCTATAATATTGCCAGAGAGCCCTTCTGAGGGATTGCCCCACTGAGAAAAAGCTCCAAAGTCTTGTGAGGATCCGTGTCTGAGACCCAGTTCTGTGCCATCATCTGCACACCAGCCACCACGCTATCCCATACATGTTTGGTTCAGGCATGCAGCTCAGATGGCAGCGCCAGCACAGCCCAACAGCCCCTTGCTCTGGATGAACAAGGCACAGTTATCCAAATGCCTACCCCTGCACACATCGAGATCAACTGAAAGAGCCGTCTTACCTGGTTCTTTATTTTGAAACCAGTCTGAAGAAAGCATAAAAAGAGCATATGAGGGGAAATTCGGGGTCAGGGAGAAAAAAAGCAGGGAATGTGCAGAAAGGAGGAGAAAAGTTGGAGGAAAAGGGAAAGAAGGGACCAACTGGACCAACTGCACAGGGCCCGATCCATTGGAAAGCACGACCCATTTCATTCACAATGGCCAAAAAAGAGCAAGCTCTTCAAGAGACGCAACTTGCACTCCTAGCCTCTCATGGGATTGCAGATCCAATTGAATATGTGCTGTATGGAAACATTTATTGAGCCTCCCAACATGCACCACCA
>NW_010587918.1:0-39812 GCF_000705375.1 Tinamus guttatus
TAGCCTGTTGTGTACAGTTTCTTCAGTAATTCAGATCGTTATACCTACTCCTTCCTGAAAGAGTCAGTCAGATCGCTATACCTACTCCTTCCTGAAAGAGTCAGAAATTGTGTAGGTCTGGTTTCTTCCAGCCTAATTTGTAACTCACATTCTGGCTCCTGAGTTCCTTTTGACTAAGTCTTCCAGAACATTTAGCTAACAAGTGTATACTATGTTGGATGAGAGCTTGGATTTCAATGTCTGCAGGTAACAATGAGTATATAATTCCTAAAATATGAACCTGGAAAATTGGGAGGATAGAGTTTCTTTGGCACTGTTCAAAACTTGAATCCCACTGTTGTCTGCTTGCTCATGTTGCTTCTAGTGTGGTCTCCTGTAGACAAAAGCTTGTAGACTCTGCCCAAATGGAAATAGAGTGATTTAGTATATTTGGACACCTAGAAGTTGTTGTCTTTCCTAGAGGTGATTTATATTTGCATTTGTTTTTTCTCCTTGGAGCTATGGAATATGTTCAACAGATTTGATATGAACCTCTAAGTAATTGTTTGGTTTGGCTGTTATGATGCTCAGTCCTTCCCACGTTGGGAGACTATGAACTCCTTACTAGAGGGAATTCTGTCAGGATAATGCAAGCTGACAAGTACTCAGGGAGATGACAAATCTAGACTTGAGGTCTTTTCTGTGGTAGGTGAAGAATGAGCTAGAACTGTTTTCATGGAGGGATTAAATCCCAATGGTAATTTTTTCAAAGCATCATGCAGAGTTTTGATCTTGTGGTTGTCATAAAAAGCAGTACAAGTGAATCACATGCCTAATTATTCCCATACAGAAGTTCTTCAAAAATGTACCTATGGTTCAGTGTTTTAAAGATCAGGGCTTACGTCCAATGAAAAGGGTTAGGTCATGCACTTACAATGCCTGTGCCAAATTTCAGGACTTCAGTGGAATTTAGAGCATCCAAAGGCAGACAAGTGAAATTCTAATAAAAGTTTCTTGTGATTATATGCTCAGAATTAACTTCTTGTGGGCTCGATACTTGAAGCAAGTGTCTGCAAAGCTTCAGTACCTCTCCTCCTGATTACAGCAGGAGATATCCCTTGGCATATCAAACACGTACGTCTTCTGCCTCCTCAGAAAATGCTAATGAAGAGATTGCTCTTTCCTGTTTTTTGGCTATAAAACATCTTCCGTTTTCTTTCACCCATCTTTTATCTATTTTGTAGCTCCCTTTTACACCACCTGGTGATCAAACCACTTTTGTTCAGTGGCCTTGCCTCTGTACCCCTCAAAAACCTGTCCCAGCCTCACCCAAAGGACCCACTTCTATCACTGTGCCCATGGGCTGAGATTAGGCACAGGAAGGACACATAAAAACTGCTGGTATTTCAGAAGCTGAAATGATTGACATGCAGAGATTTATCTTAGATAAACCTCTTCTTTTATGACTGTGACCTTCTCCACAATGCTGCGTTTTAATATCTGCTTTTAAACAGCGTGCGATTAAAAGTGCTTCTGTTTTCACTACTCAAAAAAAAAAAAAAAAAACACCCTATGTGTTTCCTAAAGGCTGTCTCCTAAATTAAGCTGCAGTTTTCTTTACATTTGTATACTCTAGGAGAAAAACTTTTCCCCCCACCCCTCCCCCCCACAAGGATCTGTGCTGGTGAATCATGGAAAATGAAGCATTTTGACTTTGAGCCTTGGCTTCTTTGCCCGGCTGTAGCACCACACAACCAAAAGCTTTATATATACATATATACTGTAGCTGCCTCACAAGTCGTGGACTTTCTTCTGTCATATATTTTGTGTTTGTGTGCCATGTCTACTCAGCTTTCAGAGCCACACTCGTAAATCTCGCCCAGCTATTGCCTTTTGCTTCCCCAGGTGGAGTTCCCCTTGATCTTGATGGGAATTTGGTGCGGGATCTGAGCTCAGGATGCACAAGAAGAGCGATAAGAGGGCACCTGATAAGAGTTCACACAGCTGATAAGCACGCTGCTGGGTAGGCAAGAGAGCAGCATTTTCACCTTAATTACCAGTCACCTTCTTCTGTGGCTCAATGAAGGATGCTCCATTTTAATAGAGCATCTGCCCTACGAACTGCCTCAAGTCCCACAGAAAACAGCACTGATACAATCTTTAAAAATATGCATATATAAAGCACCGTGCATCCCGAGCAGCACTTAGCACTCAAAGGAGTATTGAAAAACCCAAACATCAAATATCAGCCTTAGTGATAATCTCCAGCTCAGTGCTGAGCAACAAACCAAGAAGAGTCCTCGGAAGTATGTGCCTTTTTAGTATGTGCCTTAAAAATAAATTCCTATATTTCAGTTTATATGACAGAAACATGGAGGTTTTTTCAAAAGACAATGATGATAACAATAGGCTTATTAATACTAAAAACCTAGCTACATAATTATCATAAAACTGTTGAATCTCATTTCTTTTATATAGATGGCAGTATGCAAATTGGGAGCCATCGCCTTGATAACTGTAGAAGCTATGAAATCCTTATTTGAAGAATTTCAATCAGGTTTTCCTATAGCACTCAGTGCTCAAAGTTAGAAAAGAAGCTTCCCGCCACTCTTTCTCTTTTCTTTCTTGATATAACAATGCATTTTAAACTGCTCCAAAATTGCAAACCTATTTCACAGTTTCATAGAGAGGAAATGGCTTGAGGGAACCATTTGCTTTTTTTTTTATGCCTGGAACATCAAAATAAAATACCAAACGGGAGAGTGAATTTTGTTGTATAAAAGATGGGAGCGATGCAGAAGGGGCTTTGTGGCAGAGGGCACCTGGCTGGGGGGCTGGTGGGAGGGTGCAGAGAGAGGGACCACCAAGGTCATCTCAGAAATGTCGAGGGTGCCCAATCATGGTTGGAGGATGAGCAAATACCTCGTAAGTGAGTCCAAGGCTCTTTGCACCCTGCTCATCCAGCAATGTATCTGCATGGTCCTCTGCAAGAGGAACATTGGCCCCGGGGGTTACCAGAGCTCTCAGTGATGGGAAAATGGGAAGGTTTAGGTGGTCTGTCCATCCCTGGTGGGATTCTAGATGAATTCATTCGCTGCTCCTTGGCTTTGTTTCCTCTCCATGTTTCTCATGAGGGATGGCCTCTGCTTATGTCGTCTTGCAGCACCAAACCATCAAGGAATGGTACACTCTGAGTATTTGCAGAGGTTCATTGCTCTAGATAAGCGGGGAGTGGATGCTCTTTTCTCTTAGTGGCCTCCCTGGAACATACAGATATGTTCAGTTGTCTCAGGATTGAGACAGGAAAGGGAAAATGAACCCAAAGTGGAAATTAATTTCAGGATTAATGAGAAGCTTGATGACTCATTGCCTGGTGATCTGTTCTTCATGCATAATTGCTAGGGAAAGTGCAGAGCTTGTCTGTGTCTTTGACCTCCTTTTACTCCTTTATCCCTCTGTCAAAGGCTCTGAGGTTGAACAGAAAGTGGTGCACACTGTCCATGCTCAGACTTTAACTGGAAACTAGGATGTGCTTTCTAGCCTTGTGCTTTTTGGCTCAGCCAGATACTTCAAAGAAATGTGACAGGGGACAGGACATCTATTTTAACACTCAAATTCTGCATCTCAAATTGGCAAACTACTTTTGCTTTGCTCTTCTGTGCAGATTGCAGGAGAACTCCCCTGCCTCTGTGCCTAGAGTTACAACTAGAGGCAATACATGACTTGGAGTGCCATGAATGCCATGTAAGTGCCCTCTCCAGGACCAGCTGGAGAGACTTACTCAAAAGCTTACAGGAATCTCCTAATGATCTTCACCTCTTGTTAGCTGAAGACATACTGGTCAAGAAAAAAAAAAAAAAAGTGTTCCTCCTAAATTGTAGTACTTCCCACCTGCAGATTGTTTTGCTACATTTTCAAAGATCTTGAAATGCCTCTCCCTGAGATTATCATTTGTCCTATGGGTTAAGACCAATTTTCTTTACCACAGAGTGCTTTTGGAACACAGTGTACAATGTTAGTGCCCAAATTTGAGTGGCCACTAAAGGAAAAGGGAATCGGGTAGGTGCATCTTCTTAAGTAGCTCTGAAAAGCTACGACTGAGTTTTCTTCATCTGCTCCTCCTCTAGTAGGAAAAGAGAACACAGTTATATGTGTTATTGATTTAGAGTGATCTATGGGGGTTATTTTTTATTATTTTTGGAAATAGATATGGTACATGAAATGACGGATTTGTTAGTGTGACTACCTACAAACCTCTTTTGTGGAGACACATTTTTATACAGGCAAGGGATTTTGTCCATGATGTAGTTTAGCACTAGCTGATTTTTCCTTTTTTTTTTTTAAGCTAGTGGCAAAAGTGATTTGAACTGATGTAACTAAATCTTTGCTACAGGCCTTGGAAGGATAGATTTATAATGTAAAAATCACAACCTTAACCAATATGTTATTTATATATATATTTCTGTGGATGTATATGGACAGCAGTTATTTATACAACATAACACATAAAGGTTATGTATAAGTACTTTAGTATGTACATGTGAATGTAAGTATATTAAAAATCCGTGACAGCATTAAGCAGAGAATAGGTAAGGACACACATAGTTTTCATGCCCTTTGCCATTGCAACTCCCTACTCAACATACCTGTTTAATAAAAAGCCCAGTTAAAAGAGGCTTTTTTAACCATGGGTCCTGAAACATCCTTCAGACATGTCTGGATTCAGGGCACCAGATCTTCAGAAGCACCAGGCAGAATTTTGTTCCAGGATGAAATGATTGTCACAGTTTGGTTCTCCTAAACAGAACAGACCTTTTCTCACAAGTCGTCCTGGGGGATAAAAGATAACTGAAAACAGGCAAAAAGTATTTTCCTACAACATGTGATAGTGTCTAAAGAAATAAGTTATTTTTTTCTAAACAAATGAACAGATCTTAATTACAGAAAGCAGGAACACACATTAAGCTGATAGTGTTTTAAAGAGTTGTTTTACATAAATGTAATATGAATTTCCTTCCCACCTTTTTTTTTTTTTAATTTTTTCCCAGTCAAATTTTGTGACTGCTTCCACTCATGGCTTATGGAGGGAATTATCTTCAAAAACCTGAGTAAGAAAACAACAACAACCAAAAAAGAGGCTGAAAAAATAGATATGTACAATCTAAATTTGCCCCTTCTCTGAATTTTACTCTTATTTGTATATTTGTATTTTGAATTTTTGTCTTACATGTATATATACATATAAATATGCCTCTTTGAATTTTGCAGGTAGAAGGTTATTTTCATAATTTAGACTGCAGTAGTGAGAAGCAATCTTTCCCACTGGTGGTTCAATCCAAATTTCAAAAGCTTGAATATTTGTGGTGCTAATGCTGTAAGGAGGATGTTTCGGATCAGGGAATTTCTGAGTTTAAAAGAGAAAGGCTTGGGAAAGAGGAACACAAGGAAAGAAGGAGCTTGGACATTTTGGGGAGGGCAGAGCTGAAAGGTGAAAGAGGTTGAGTTTTGAGACTAGCTTGGGGGTGGGAAAGGGAATTGCCAAGATACAGTTGATACATATTTTGCTCCAGAAAAACAGGGAAAATGCACATACTGCAACACGTGCCCTGACTCCACATTACTGGTGGGAGACTGACCTTGAAATCTGCTACCACATGGCAGAGGGGATCAATATTGATTCTTGCATTCAAAGTGAAAGGATGTTTTTCAGTTTGGTATCATGACCTCATATAGCTGCTATTTTTCACAAGCATTTAGGGATACCGAAAGCTCTGAATCCCTAGGGGGATGGATGTGATAGAATATAATAAAGGAGGACTTCAAGCCAGTTGCAGCTCTATGTTGGCTGACAACACAACACAATTCGTTTGCAGATACTATACATTTTTTTTCTCTCTTGTATACAGCCTTTCACATCCAACCCTTTTAAACTACATTCAGATGCTCAAGTCTAACTATGACCTAAAAGTGAGCTATTTTGCAGGCTTATTTGCACTGGAAGATATTTAAAATTTCATGGTCTAGTTCAGAACTGAAACTTGTTGGAGGTATTTTTCTTTTCTATCAGGTTTCTTTGTTGAAACTCAGTTAAGTAATAGCTAATTCAAATACTAAAACATATATTTTGGAGATTCATCACATATACAAGATCTCATATGAGTTTCTGGTTAAAATTCAGTGTTAGCACATCACTCGTTTTAAAGAAAACAAACAAGTATGAGAAAAAAAAATAGCCTATACATAATCTAATGGATTTTCAATGTTTTTGTGTAGATGTTGCCAAACCTTCTTCCTTATCTGTGTCTTTTCTCTCTCTGCCTCTCAAAAGAAAACACAACTAGTTTGCTTGAGAGGAGAAGATGTATCAAATGTATATAACAAACCAGAACCAAATTACCTGTTAGATCTGGCTGGAGCAAATCTGCTGAAAGCCAGGTATCATCATAACTTTCAAGTCTGCACTGAAAATATACATACCAGCACATTATGAGGATTAAAGTGTCAAGTGGGAATCAGAGGTTATGTGTGGGAGACGAGCTTCATCGAGGCAGCACCAAGTCAAGGCTTTACCTATGCGTGCAGTTCTTCAACCGAGCAATGACACCATCTCATGTTCCCAAACCAGCTCTACCTTGGGGATAGTGGAGAGCAATACAGAAGAGATCAATCTGTGTTGATTCCAGCAGCACTGCCTTAAAGGTTGAAGTTCAGGCTCTACAGAGGTGGATATGAGACTCCCCAATGAGACTTAACTGCAATATATGTGATTACAGCAGTGCTTGGTCTGAGCAGGTACATGGATATCTGCCCATTGCACGTGTAAACCAGGCTCATTTTTGCAGCTAGTTCTGCCAATTTGCAATGTTGAATGTGTAGCAGGTGTAATGCAAGCAGCCCAGAAAGTATTGGGGTTAGTGCTCCTGCTGCAGTCTGAAAATCCCTTCTTAAAGAAGGGCAATGCAAGACGTATGAGGCAGAATGCGGAGCCCCTGGAAGAGAAGGAAAATGCCCTTGCTGGCTGCAGTGCCACCGTTCCCTGGCTGCACACAGTGCAAATGTAGTGGTATTTCCCACAAAACTCTTCCAGCCCTTTGCCTGACTTTGGATTATAAATTCTTCAGAGCAGAGACAGTATCGTACACTGTGCTTCTACAACAGGCCCAGTTAGTTTTTCGAGGCTGAGCAGTACTCTCATACATACAAGAATGATAGTTAGCAGCAATTATTTCTTTGCTTCATGTCTCTGCATGTCTCTGCAGTTGGGATTGCAGCTACACATCTGCCACTCTCAAACAAGATGGGATCGTCATTCCCGCAGCCTGGACTGCAGATTCCTCCATCCCGATCACCAGGATTAACACACACCACTAGCAAGGAGCCACCGAGGGCTGGAAAGTGTTACAGATGATAAGTGTGTAACAGGAAAGTCAATTATCAGCTAGTAGATCCTGGCGTTACCTTCCCAGGCACAGAATTATAGCCTGCCACTTGCCTTTTGCAGGTCATCTTTCACGGTATTGCAGACCCACATTAAAATGACTTGTGACTAACGACAGAGCAGGGCTTAGTGCCTCTTTATCACTCTGCAGTGAAGGGAAGTTCTTCTCTTTAATATTGCAGGGAAAAAAAAAGAGAGCTTTACAGTTAAGGCTTTAGGCTGGCTACAGAAGATTTGCATGGTTAAAAAGAATCACTTGGTTTATGTTTTGACATAATTCATCCCCTTGCTGTATATTATTCATGGGCCTACCAAAATATATCTTTTATTTTTATTTTTTATTTTGCACACAACATTGTAAATGTTAGCTTTGGTCCGTCACCCGCTTGGACAAGCCCTTGTGATATAAATTCAGCACTGAAGCCATTCAGAGCACCAGGAACTTCTATGGTGCATTTTAAAAAAGTAGGTCAGTGGCACAGCTTCTTTAGGATATACACTTAAGAAAAGGAAAAGGAAAAAAAAGAAAAAGCAATACCAGGAGAGGAAGACCCTGAGAACTGCACACTCAGGAACTCTCTGCTGGAGGAAGATGTCTTGTTTGTGATCTGTACGGCCTTGTCTACACAAGTAACCTTACGCCTCAGATTACGCCAGCCTTGAAGAAGCCAAGATGCATTGGCATGTGTTCACCTCTGAGTCACAATTTCCTTCATCCCTGGCCCCTTATTATGTGCAGGTGGCAAATAATCAACATTTTGTGCCGCATGTACTTACCCAGGAGTGTTGAAGGAGACTTCTGGCTCTGCTCAGGCATCCTGCTCTCCCAGCCTGAAGTGAGAAGGAATGAAAGAGTACGGTCGTGTTACAAGTAGTTTGGGGTTCATCCAATATCCCAAAACCATAGGCCAGAAATATTGTGTCAAGTAGACCTAAAGCAGATACATTTAAAAAAAAAAAAGTGTTTAGGAAGCAAAGATATTTGGGGTTAGTTAAAATGCATTTCACTATTGCATTAACATTTTTAAGCATTTTTTTAACATTTAGAAAAAGAATATTTGAATAACCTAGAGCATATTTCTAAACTAAGCCTTTCTTTGCAATGAAAGTCTGATTTATTATTATTATTTACTTAGAAATAAGATTAATCAACCTTTAGGCCTTTTATGAAAGGTAATATTTATGTAATCTCCTTTGGCATTCTTTTTATTTGTTCGTTAGTTATCTATTTTTTAAGAATTGACAGTTAGAGAAAATGCTCAAACAATGTTCTTTTCTGATCTACTGAGGACTCATAGTTACTTCACTGGACAAATCTATCATTTGTTAATAAAAAAAAGAATTAATTTTGAAATAGTAGGTGTACCCCATTCACACTAGAGAGCACGTTAATGGGGCCTTTCTTGCAGAGTTCAGAGTGGTGTTGATAAGTGTTTGCACACAGATGTCAAAGTTAGTGAGACTGCTCTGTGTCTTTTCTCTACAAATTTCAATTTGTAAAGATCTTCAGGATCTTCTGAAATAGAAGGCACTCCAAAGATGTAAACTATTACTATTATTATTTTTATAAATTAAGATTGTGTTTGTAAACTTAGGAGGATTGTGATGGTTTCCTTGTCTCCTTTTCCCAAATGCAGTTATTGTTTCATGTTGTTTGGGGAGGATGGAAAGAAAAAAGTTACATAAAGCCAAATCAATTGCATAATAGTGCATTTGCAGGTTAATTCAGATCAGTATTGGCAATATGTTATTTAGGAAGTACTTTCTGGCCTAGTTGGTCGGTGGATTAATTATTAAAATCCTATCAATGGGCCACGTAACAGGAATCATGGAGAAAGTGTAGCCATAACAGAACTGAATGCACATCTGAAATCTGCCTACAGTTTGCAGGAATTTTATTTGTATTTATATTTATTTATTTATATAAATATTATATATTTAAATATCCAGTAGGTGATTTCCTAGAGGAGGGATTAGTGTATACAGAGGACATGTATGTGCCATCTTATAGTGCAATCTTTGGAAGCCCTGTCCTGCTAGGTAGGGTTGCTGACACATGAAAGCATCTTCCCCTTGGACCCATTTTGTCACTCAAAATCAGAACCAATCTGCAGCGAACTGGGAAAAGTGTTTTCCCTATTCCCATCATAAGGCTTTGTTGGATTTCCAGCAGGTCGAGGGAGGGGATCCTGCCCCTCTACTCAGCCCTGGTGAGACCACATCTGCAGTATTGTGTCCAGTTCTGGGCTCCACAGTACAAGAGGGATGTGGAGCTGCTGGAGAGAGTCCAGCGCAGGGCCACAAGGATGATCAGCAGCCTGGAACATCTGCCCTATGAGGAGAGGCTGAGGGAGCTGGGCCTGTCCAGCCAGGAGAAGAGAAGGCTGAGAGGGGACCTGAGCAGTGTCTATAAGTACCTCAAGGGAAGGAGTGAGGGGGATGGTGCTGGCCTCTTTTCACTGGTGGCCACTGACAGAACTAGAGGTAATGGCCACAAACTGAAGCACCAAAAGTTCCACAGGAACTTAAGGAAAAAATTCTTAACAGTGAGGGTGCCAGAGCGCTGGAACAGGCTGCCCAGAGAGGTTGTGGAGTCTCCTTCTCTGGAGATCTTCCAAACCCGCTTGGACGCAGTCCTGTGCCACGTGCTCTAGGTGACCCTGCGTGTGCAGGGGGTTGGACTAGATGACCTCTAGAGGTCCCTTCCAGCCTTGAGCTGATTCTATTCTATAATTAAATTGCAGGTGTCAGCCGCTGTCTAAGCTGGAGGGAAAAAAAATGCTATTATCAATTAATAATATTAATAATGGGTTGATAATCACTTTAATCAAACTGATGGCCTGGCCTGACTTTGCCAAGACTTGCCTTAATTCCCGATCACTTCCCTTCCTTCCCTTTTCTCTGTTTTTGCCTAAGTAAACAACAGCATGAAGCAGAGCCTCCGGTTACAAGTGAGCATTAAATGGAGAGCTTCTCTTCATTAGGCCTGGGAGACACATTCACAGCTCTGAACCATCCCTGCGGTGAAGAATCGGAATATTTTATGACTGAATGAGGAAGGCTCTTCACAACAAGCCCAAAGCCCTCCCAGCTACCCAGTAGCCTTTCATCCCAATTTATCTCTTCATCTCACATCAGACAAGTGCCTCTCTGAACTTCAAAGAGGGAGGAGAAAAGGGTCTATGTGGCTCCTTGTTTATTTTCTCAAAGCAGTATATTTTCATGCATTTACTTCCAATTCCAGTAAGATTTTGTGACAGCAGTAGCTTAGGACAGGAGGAGGAGGAAACTCCACCTCCTACTCTTACACTCCCACACTTTTAGCATCAGAGAAAAGTGGTGAAGTGGATGAAGCACTTTTTTGGGGGGGGAGGGGAAGTTTTGCCTGTAAATCTCTGTGCATTCATAAATTTCATCTTCGGCTTTATGATGTTTGTAGAGTTTAACCCGAGTGCTGTCTCAGTGGTAGGAGGCTGCTCCCTTGTGTTCCTCCAGCACATCCATGGGAAATGCTGTGATGGGGCAAGAAACATCTTCACATAATGACAGAACGGTTGAGGTTGGAAGGGATCTCTGCAGATCCTCTAGTCCAACCTCCCTACTCAAACAGGGTGAACTAGAGAACACTGCCCAGGATGCAGGCAGCTTTTGCATGTCTCCAGGGATGGAGACACCCTGGTACACAAAAGAGGAGGGAGGAAGGTCAGCGTGATGAGGGAAGTTGAGTGGAGCTTTAATGAAGGAAGCAAAATGGGAGGATAGAGACTGCAAGCAGTTTGGCTGCTTGTAGGAAAATCCATTGGAAAGACCTGGATATGTTTTAGACTTTGCTGTTATGCTGGTTGCTCTCTGAGGTTGTCGTTTTCTACTTCTGCAGCTCAGCTGCAATTTCCACAATGTTTGTCCTTCTGCACCAAGAGATGAACAAATTAAGGAAAATAATGTAGAATAACCTCCCACCTTTAGTTCAGAACTTGTGACCTCCAATGGTCATTGCCTTGTATAATGTCCAATATAAATAAGACTAATCTAACATTCAGTACCCTTACCCTGGCCATATGGCAATGTGTCTTTTCCTTCGAAAATTCTTTGCTTGGTGGCAAGCATTCATAACGTTAAAGAAGTAGGTTTTTTTTTTTTTTTCTTTATATATGTGTATATATATGCACTGGGGCTTGCATTGCAAAAAGTCAGGAGAGTCAGTTTGCCCTCAGTCATTTCATGTGCTGAAGTGGGTCAGCTAATGCTATCAGTGAGCATTGTGAGGAAAGTTAGTGCTGTCTTTGTGTCCCACAGGCTTTTAGGAGACAAAAGCAAATCAGCTGAAGAAATAAAATAATATGCTGATGAAAATCTTTATTTTTTAGCTGAGGGCCACTATATCTGGCAGATATTCTAGGCTTTTTTACTTTTTTTTCTTGAACAATGCAGTGAATTTTGCTTGGAGGAAGCCAGCTGAAACCAGGTCAATCTGATTAGAACAAACATAGGTTTGGGGTATGCTGGAAAATAAATTCAGCCAGTCCCATGGATTCAAAGAGCAAGAAAATCTTTTAGTTCATACAGGTTAAAGCCTGAAGAGCAAGGCTGCAGCCACTTTTAAGTTATTCGCATACCCCAAAATATTCAAAGGTATTTTGATCTCTGTTTCTCTGGTAGAAGTCCAAAGCCTTCATAGAAATCACTCAATATTCACAGCAGTGTAACGAGAATCTATACTCTGTTGTGTCTGCAGCATGACAGTATGTAAAACACCGTTGCCCGTCCAGCTCAAACAAGGTCAGATTATTAAAATACAAATCAATCTGTTATTCTTTAATGTGGACTCGCATACATGACTCGCCAAGAGAAGCACATCACATAGAATTAGGTGCTGTGTCAAAGTCATCTGAGGTAAAGATAGTCCATGAGGCAAAGGGATATTTAAGGTTGCACTTTAGGGAGAGATGGCAAAACAACAGAATTTGGTTGACCTTCCTGAGAGGAACCGATTCATGGTCAAGAAGATAACAAGTTAATGAGGTAGTTATTAATAATACTACTTGGCACAGTCCTAGTTTTTTTTTTTTTTTCTATAACAAATAATAGACAGCTAATCTGCCTATGCACTTTGAGAGCGATTATGTAAGTAGTGTCCTCATTCTGTAGGCAGGGAAACAAAGGCAGAAAAGCGTGCTCAAGGCTACAGAAGGGGTCGGTGCAAGAGATGGGATCTGACTTCAGGAATTTAATTTCCCCCCTCTTTATTCCACCCGCTGAGGAAAGAGTTCTCAGTGGTACAGGTTCTTCCTGCAGCAGTGTTTTCTCAGCTTTGTTTGGGGTTTTGGCTTTTTTTTCCTCCCTTAAGTGACCTGATTTTATCTTTTTTAACATGAAGAGAGAAGAGCAGCAGCACAGCTTGTTCGTATATGTACGGAGGCTTAGAAAAGCACTGTGAATGTGGGACATCTGTGGTTGTAACCCTTCCCTGCCCATGATGCCACCTCCCCAAAAAAACATCAGCTGTGTGAGCCAGGCCAATCCAGCCAAAGGATCTGCAGAACCACATGGACCGTGAGAAAGCAAAAATACCAGCAAGTGCAAACCAATTACATAAATTCATCCACCACAAGGGATTTGCTCGGAAACTGGGTGATGTGGTGAATACAGATTAACTCCATAAATTAAAAGAAAAAAATATATTTTTTTCTATCCCATCCTTACTTCACCTGTCATCTCTCTCCCTTAATGATACTAATTCACACTGAGAAGGGCTTGTATGTTCACAACCATGTTGCTCACTGCTGTTTGCAACAAGGAATTATCATCATGTTGACTGCTTCAAATGGTTTGGGACTCTTTTTTTCTGACAAGTATGAAGAGAGAAGTGTAAAGGAGGCTCTTATAAATTCTTGTGCTCTTTCCCAAGCAAACCGGTGGTAGGTCTTTCTGAGAAAGAAGACTAAACCTTTCCCTCTGGGCATCCTGATGCAGCCTCTGGGTGCCAATAAGGAATCTTGTCCTGGACCACCGACACTTAATTCTCCATGACAACATCCTTAGAGATGCCACTCTTCATGCAGGGATGTACTCTTTATCTTGTTCATTCACTCACCTGTTTATATGTTATTTACTACCTTTTTAGATACTCTTCACTTAGCAGTCATCTAGTTTGATGCTCTGTAGACCAGAAGGAGCTTTCCGAGCGTGGTGTATACTATTAGCTGTTTTTTCTGCAGGATTTTTTTTTTTTCCATATTCCCTCCAAACTTCCTTTTTATCTATTCTAGAGTCCTATCAGTGTCTGTGGTTTTGCTTAGGAGGTTACTTGCAGAGACATCATGGAAGGGAAAGGTGTCAGATGCACTTTTCCTGCCAGTATGCTGTTGAAGTTATCTATTCTGCAGAGCTAATGGAACAGCGCTCTGGGTTGCTTCAGTTTTAAAGATAGCTCTTGAGCTCTTTTCTTAGAATAAACTTATGACTGCTTGGGAAGTGGCCACAGATCTGATCAAGCCCAGGAGTCAAGTGACTCCCAGGTGGCTTCGCTTGGTGTTTGAGGTGCAGAAACCTCGTAGCAGAATCTGTCAGACTGGCTCCAAACAAGCCTTGCTTTTCTTGTGTTCGTTTGCTGCTGAAAGCCAAACATTAAACAAGTAGCCAGGCTTTCCTTTTCTTAACTGAGGATATGGACAGATCTTAAAGAGTCACAGAATCACAGCATGGTTGAGGTTGGCAGGGGCCTCTAGAGATCATCTAGTCCAACCCCCCTGCTCCAGCAGGGACACCCAGAGCACGGGGCACAGGGTGGCATCCAGGCAGGTTGGAGATCTCCAGAGAAGGAGACTCCACAGCCTCTCTGGGCAGCCTGTTCCAGGGCCCTGGCACCCTCACAGGAAAGAAGTTCTTGCTCACATGGAGGTGGAACTTCCTGTGTTTCAACTTGCACCCATTACCCCTTGTCCTGTTACCAGCTACCACTGAGAAGAGTTTTTCCCCATCCTCTTTACATTCTCCTCTCAGTCTTGCTTTTGAAACTGTTTCTCTGCAGCTAGAACTAAAGCCTGCAATGAAGTTAGTGTAGAGTTGGGTGGTCCTTTGGTGCCAACATGAAAGTAAGTAGAGTCATAGAATCATGGAATCGTTAAGGTTGGAAGGGACCTCTAGAGATCATCTAGTCTAACTCCCCTGCACACGCATGGTCACCTAGAGCACGTGGCACAGGACTGCGTCCAAGTGGGTTTTGAAGATCTCCAGAGAAGCATGCAGGTGTAAAATTGATATTAGAGCAAAATGTGCATGGCGTGCTTTACTGTAGGATGTCTATGGGATGAGCTTTATTACGCAAATCTAAGATAAGGTGGCAGTTCTTAAGTCTCAACCCCCTAAAGAGGAAAGCCTTACAGAGCCGTCAGCTGGACCCAAGTCTTTTTTCCTGTTAATGCTTGTTGGAGGATTATGGGATAACCCAGGAAATCTCAATCAGCATGAGATCCCTCCGTTTAGGCAACTGAGTCACTTCTATGGTTACTCCTATGGTTTTACTGCTAACTTCATCAAACCAAAGGTTTTTCCTCTGCATGTCAATCCTATAGTAAATATACATAATAAACCTGACTTTCAGATAGAAAGGTTTTTTATGATTTTTTTTAATGAATCTATGGTTTAAGATTAATTTCTTCATTATCTTCCGTCACTATGGGAAAGGCAGGGTGGAAGCTGAGCACATGTGGCGATAGTTTTGTGAGGCTGATGGAGAGTGTTGAGTTAACACCCCCAGCCTTCCCAGACGAGCTGTCTGGCACCTCATCCATCTGAGGACCTCTGAGCAGAGAAGGTCTGTGATAAACAAAGGGGGTTTGTATTGTGCCTCTGGGTTTCCAGTGGCTTATTAAAGATTGGGTTGTTTAATGTATCATTTAACAGGAAGAGATTTCTGTGGATCGTGAGACTCCTGTGTCATTGGACAAGGCTTGTTTAAACCATTAGCCACCAATGTTTTGCTGTTTGACATGCTATTGCTTTTCGCTCTCTAACCGGGCCGGTTTCTCTGCTTCTTGTGGTTAATTATTGCTCTCATTGTCTTTCCGACATGTCTTTTCCCCTTCTGTGTTACTGGATCCGGAGAGGAAAAGTGAGTGAGGGAACTAAGCACAGGACCAAGGAGCAGAGGATTAACTGTCCCCCTGGGAAGCTTGAGTTACTAGCTGCTGCCCATGCACATTTTCATTGCTAACAGTGAGGGAGAAGTTAACAAAGAGCTTGTCACTCGGAGCAGAATGCAGGGAGCAGGAAAAATTTCCACGGGTAATTTGCATTGCCTACCCAAGGCACTACCCCGTGCGCAGCTCGTCTCCAATTATTATTTTTTATTATTCATTATTTGCATTATGGTAACATCTACCAGCCAGGAGAGTAGCAGCATTGTGAGGGATTCTGTTCCAGCATGCAGAGTGGGTCAGCCCTGGGAGTTTTTAGCAGTGTAACTATGTCAGCTGAGAGTATAAATTTCCTACTAAAATAGCTCTATTGTTACAAACCGTAGTATCACATCTTAGCTGAGCTGCCGTCTACTTGTGCAGTTTATTCCCCTTCCCACACAGGCAAGAAATGATGCAGGTGTAAACATTTTTCTGTCATTTTGAGTATTTATATTTGAACACAGCTGTAGGAACTTAATGCTGCTATAGTTTTAGGCAACATCAACCCACAGGTAAATGCAAGTAAGACAGACTCTGCCCCAGAGGGCTTACTGTCTCGGAAGAAAATAGATGGGAAAAGAATCAGAGGCATAAATGAATCACAAATCCGTTTAATGGTAGTATTGAACAGGTCAGATCTGGTCCCTGGATCCCATCTGGAGGGATCGCCAGATTTCTTTCTTTTCCATTTCCTTCCATTCCCTCTTCTATTTCCTTCCTGTCTTTCTTGTGTTTCCTTCTTGCTTTCCTTCCTTCTATTTACTTCCTTGGGAAGGAGATAAACGAGGCTTCATTCTAATTCCTCTTGAATGTAAATGCAACTCTGCTGAAGTTAATGCAAATCTGTGGTAATTCCAATTAGGCCACATCTGTCTAATAGTCTGTTTAGCGATATCTTCAACTCTGTTGAGTTAATGAACCAAGGGCTTCTCAAAAATAGCAGGTTGACACCTTAGTTTTTCAGTTACAGATGCACTTATAGCCTGATCTGTTGTGAAAAAAATCTTAGGAATCTTGATCACTAACTAAAATGGAAATAAGAAGGAATTGAGTTGCTTACAGTGTCTGATATAGTTTCTGTCACTTTCTGCTAACAGGCCAATTGCCTTGAAATCCTGAGCAAAAGTGCTTGAGAACACATGAGAATAAACTCTCCGGCAGAATTTTATTCAATACTGTGTGCAGTAAATGCGAAAGAGGAGTGAAGTCCTATTAATTTTGCCTCCATAAGTTGAATGTGATGGCTCTGGAAGTGTCTGAAAGGACACCTCTGGAGCTGGCAGCTCTTGCAGCTGGGCCTGCAGCTTTTTTGTAGGACAGATTCCTGATGACTGGAGACTGGTAGCCTGTTCTGTGCATTGCGTGGGCTTTCTTAGTGCTTTGTACATTGGAAATGCTTTGTGCTTAAAATAAATTCTGTTACTATAAGCCATATTCTCAGAATATTTTCTTTTTGATTAGCACCAATGCCATAGCACTCCTTTGCACTAGCTATGGAAACACAGGGAAAGATGGAATAACACG
Organism: Tinamus guttatus; assembly: GCF_000705375.1. Next base: position 17,122 of record NW_010587918.1, read on the forward strand.
AATAATCTTATCTATTCCAGGAAATACAATGTGAGGTTAGAACAGTGACTTTTAAGCTTTGATGAATTTCTGAGATGTTTTGTTCAGCAAACTGAACTGTAAATTTTTAATAGATAGGTGAAATACTGTGTTGGTCTGTATGCTTTAAACAACTGTCCCACACATATAGATGTACTGAAGCATGCATATTAGCTCGTCCTATCACTTTCTTATTGATTATGATTTCTATAGTGCTGATGAATAAACTGTAAGTTTTGGAAGCTACTTGTTCCAGATTGTAGTCTTAAACAGAGATATATATATTGGAGCCAAAGTGATGTGTTGGCTTGACAGTTGGGAATTGGTGACAAACATGGGAGAGGAAATTTCTGCTGGAATCTGAAGCTGGGAAAGTGGTGGGTTTAAGTGTCGATGAGTGGCATAGCATGGCAGTGAGCTAAATTGCTTGTGAGGTGAGATGCTTGCATGAGGTGTTTTGAAATGTGTCAAAGACATGCTGCTGAAACACAGCCAGCTACACAACACAGCAAAAAGGCAAATGATCAGTGGGAGAACATTTGCCACAGCATCATAAGAATAATCTTGCAAAAGGAAACGGAATTCATAATCTTCAGGCCAAGTTGCTGGATGACTAGAAACCTGCTAAGGTACAAAGACACCAGTGCTGCTCAGTATTCCAGCTCAGGAAAGGTAAAACTAATTGGAAGCATCTGAGCACCAGAGTGAGTCATCACATAATTTTCTCTGGGCATGGGGAAAAAAAAGAGAGGTGATGAGACAACTGATTATGACTAGTAGGTGGACAACAATGTTCTCTATTAGGTGAATTAGAGGCCTGAAAAAATAGGGCTGGAAGACTGGGATAATGTCCTTGGAAGGAATAACACATGGTGGTCATCCAGTACAGGATCCAGCCTAACTGTCCGGAGCCCCAGTGTGGTGCTCTTGCTGTAGGTAAGACTGCCTTGTGTTACTTCCTTGCTGATTTGGTCAATAAAGCTGACTGACAGATTTTAAATGCATAACTCACTTATCCCAATCTCAAAATCTCTCCATTAAAATAAGCAGAGAATTTAGTTTCCCTGCTTCAGGTGCTTTGTTTTACATGTCACTAAATGCCTAAAATATTCTAAAATGGATTACGTGAATTCTCACCTATCACATGATTGGCTTCTGGATGCAGCCATCAGGAGAAAGTCACCTGGAAATACTACTTATTGCACATAAAATTGTTCTGTTGTCATGCGAGTAACTCCTGTCCTGCCTGCAAAGACTCCTGGTTGACTTTTTCTCACTTACACTCCAATAACTATCAGTGTGGACACTGGGAGCTTTCACATCAATGATCCTACAGAAAAGGTCACAGGAATGGAAATACTGTGAGAATACCATTGTTTTTCTATAAGAAATATACCCAGACAGCTGGATATTTGCAGAGATTGAAAAATTCTGTCATCTTCTTCCTGGCTCCCCACTTACTGCCCTAACTCTGTTCCGTATTGGGATTAAAAGCGTTTGTTCCTCTCCAGAACACATCCAATAAAAGTGTCAGAAGGCCAGCACAAACCTCCTGCAACCCAGCTCCAGAGGCTCTTTCAGTGATGGACAGCTCCTGGGAAAAGGATAGAGGGAAAAAGGAGGGCTGGAGATGAGTCATTGCTCTAAGTGGAAGACAGTAACCGATCAGTTTACAAAATTCCCCCAGTGTTTAGTATCACCTATGGACAACATTTATTGCACAACTGGGCTTTGAATGGCTTTGTCCCCGTTGTGCCTATCTAGAATGACTGGAGAGTATAAAAATCCAAAGCAAGCACCAGGATAAAGCAATTACCAGGGACTCCTGGCACTAGATCTAAGAGCTTAGTCCTTACAATTTCTTCTTAGCCTAGTAGATGATTCTTCTTCCTTGGATATTCCTCACACTATACACAATACAGACCAGAGTTTTCTTTTAACTCAGAAATTTGACTCTAATGTGTTTCTGTTGGATTAAGCAAGCTACAATTCACAGGGTTTGGGAAGAGATCCAGCATCTCTGATTGCTACTTGAAGAAATATTTCCCAATTTCAGACTTATTTGAGGGACACATCATTTTCAAAATAGTCTTCTTTCCTTAGAGTCTCAGTATATAATCTGCATACACTATTCACTCCAGTGTCTGGAATGCCAGAGGCTCTTGTCTCTGCCTGCATCTGGTAGAGGTAAACCAGGGCTGATATAGGGACACTGTGCTTCTGATCATGTCAACGTGCATCTCTAGTAAGTGTTCTGGGATCAGATCCTGATCTAATCTGCATTGGTGCAAATCAAGAGCAATCGAGTTATTCCAGATTGAGAGCAGAAGAACCACCCTAATAGGATTTTCTGTCTCAATAAAGATATTATTGAGTTCAGCCAGTGACTCTGTTTTGTCACTGTTTTCCTTTGATTTTATGCTGATACCCAGCGTTTAGCTTTGGTTCAGAACCAAGTCCACAGAATGTGCAAAGAAAAGGACACTTAGGAAGGAAATACAGTTGTACAGTGCCAGTACTGGGACTACTAATTTGCAAAAAAAAAAAAAAAAAAAAAGTGGTTTGCAGCAATTGCCCCTAAACCAGGTTGTTTCCAGCAAGTCACATACCTGTCTGCTGGCCCTAATCAAACCCGAACTCGGAGGAAGCTGGTAGCCCTTATGTGTCACGGTTGCTTGTCACAGAAATGGGTGGAGGGAAAAGCAACCCAGGCAGCTGATTGAGGTTAAGATGAGAGATAAAAGGCACTCTCTTAAAAAAAAGGGCCAGCTTGAGAGATGATTTTGAAACAGAAAATTCTTCACATGACCCCTTAAGACAACATAAGCCCTTTTTTTTTTCCTGCCTGTTTCAGCCTGTTCCTGGTCAGGAACGTCACAGCTAATAATTGTGTCAGGAAACCTTTGTGTCTGAAAATGATCTCTTCCTAATGGATAGATGACTCCATATGGTGTCGTATGTCATAGATGGAGGGAGAACATATTGGGCAACTGGACACAGCTGGCAGTTCCTTTTAGTGCCATATGGATAAATGCGTGAGCTCTGCCGTGTTGTGTATTTTGAGTGAACCTTTTATCTAAACAGGTGCTGACCTACTGGGAATGCATTTTATGGTCAAGCTTGGAGCATGCACTTATAGGAACCGTTCTGTCCTCCCCTCCTTTCTCCCGCTACGTCAATGAGACACTGACTTATCCTTCGACTGCTCCATCTTGCAATGCATAACTCTGTCGACATCTATAAAAGTACACCTGGGCAGAGCCCTTGTAAATGAGATCAGTATCTGTCTGTCTGACCTGCGTGCGTATTAGGAGCTCCAAGCTCCAAAATCCTCTTTGGGAGCCAGCATTGCTTCCAATACATATTATTATATCATATGCAAAAGATTAAAATTGCCCCATTTATGAGGCTGCATAAATACAGGATCAGACTTTCCTCCTCCTGTAGCTACTGTGCTTCTTTCTTGATTCCCGATGAAGTTTTTGCACTCCTTTCCTCTCCATGTCATAATCGCTTCTTTGTCCAAACATGCTTCATTTTGGAATTCCTCTCACCCGCATTCCTCATACGTGCGGTTTAGGGTACTTGTTGACTGATTTATGCTGGGCTTGCAAGGCTCCTCTGGAAATGGAGCTGAGCACATTCCATCCACCTGCGTAATAAAATCAGCCTGCACAGAGGAAGAGCACGCAAACTCAAACAAACCCAAACAAGTGGCAAAAATAATCACTACTTCAGTTTTGATCCAGTACTTTCTGTCTCCCCATAAAGTGCTTCAATTGTCTGTAGCATTAAAATTGTGCCTAGGAAGCCAACCTGTGTGGAAAAAAATGTTTCTAATTATACTGTTTATGCTGGAGCTCTATGTCACTATGAACACCCAGGGACTGTGGGATGAGAGAAAAATCCCACCCTGCATTTCTGAGTGAGTAGTTTCATATAAATGCAGCCCTCCTTTTAATTTTGGTCCTAATACCCAGAAAGTTACAGTAGTCTCTGGGCTTGTTCCTTCTCTCTCTTGTGTTTTATGAGCAGCATAAAGCCTCTTTGCTTCTTGGCAGTAGATGACAATTTCCAGGACAGTAAATTCAGTCAGTTTAAGGTAAAACCAAAGCATAGCCAGAAGCTGAGGTTGGTAATTTCATTATTTGCACGTGACCTGGGTTCATATAGTGTCCAGTGGAGCCGAGAGTTGGGTTTGGGTAGAGAAATAAGAACTTCTAAGCTGTTTGGAGGAAGAAGCCTGATAGTCATCCCATCTTCATTCTTGTCGTGTATGTTTATATCACTAAATTCTTCATTCAGTCCTGGCTGCTTGAAAATGTAGAAAAAAAAATAGATTGAATCTTGACCCATGAGCAAGAGGATGGTGTCACTATTTCCTATGTACCATCATCTACTGCGCTGTAGCCACATCTGAGCTGGACGTTCCCATGCTTCAGTCTGTGCTAATGTATTCCCAATGTTAGTTAAGCTTTTATAGCGGAGGAGTAATAAGGCAGTTTAAATAACAAGTTCTCAGTTGTGTCTGGTTGCACACTGTGCTGTGGGAGATTAAAAAGAAAATCAGAAAGTGCGTGACGGAGATTAAGATGATTCTGAATCCCTGTGTAGAAGAGCGAGTCCCCTTTGTGCCTCTTATCTGCTGTTTGAAGTACCGTTACTTAAGCTCAGCATTAGGGGAAAAAAAGAAATCTTTCTGAGGGGATGTGAGAAGCCATTTCAAAAGATGATGCCTCTCCAGTAAATAAAGCACAGAAGTTTCAGGTCAGCACTGAAATGGTGGAGGACATGGAGTTTCACCCACAAGAAGGGCTTGTTCATCCAGGAGGCTTTCAAATCTCGCTGCTGAGATAAAGCAGATCAAAGCATTTAAACGTGTTGATCCACTACAGAGGAAAATTTAGTGCTGGCAGCGCAGAGCAGCTGCAGTATAGCTAGCGTGTCTAAACTCACAGCGGGGGACTAATTGCTCCTATGCATATAGGTCTGCTTTACAAACACAGGTCTGAAGGAACGTCATTCCCATTCATAGGACGGTGGAGATCTGTTAATAGCTACTGAAATGCAAATTTACAGTACTCAGCCATAGGTCTCTATGAGCTACGCTGAGTACAGCATGGACAACGGGTAGGGGAGTGGATGAGCTCTACTTTTGTTGAACTCATATGGTTCTGGAAAAAGAAAGATCCTATCAATTTTCTCAAGATAATAGTATTAGCTTCAAGCCCTCCTTGGGACACATTAAATAATGGAACAAAGGAGAATAACTCAACGTCAGACCATAATACTATTTGTACAACATATTGTGCCTGTGGTTAGAAGGGAGAGGAGGCTATGGCTATCAAAGAATCCATTTTTTTTCAATAAAAACTGAAATGTTATTTTTATATAAATCATTAATTTGGCAGGCATTGGAGAGCAGTGGGACAGTTTTTTATATATATAAAGTGAAATATTCCTGGTGCAATCACAGCAGTAAAATACTTGCGACAACTCCAGTTCAGAGTCTGCTATGGCATCCCACTCATCAAGCACTTATCTTCTTGATGTCCCTGCGTTCGACACAGAGTACATTCCTGTTTAACAGGAGCACCAGGTAGGAGGAAAGTCTGAAGGAAGGGGTTTTTGGTGGAGCTTTTTTCACATCCCAGAAGAAATTTGTGGCAGAGCTAGGAAGAGAACTTTTTTTTTTTTTCCACTTGGATATGAATTTTGTGAGTTTTTTTGTGTAGCTAATGCCCAAATGCCTGCTTTTTTTTATGCTGAGGGAAATTCAGAAAAACAAACAAACAAACAAAACAGCCTTTAATATTGTTCTAAGTAAGAAATAAAGGGGACTTAGCCACCCCACTCTAAAAGCTCAGAAGGAGAAGCATTTTCCCTCTGCGAGGAAATGAAATACTCCCAAAACAAGTCATTATAATACAGTACAATATGGCAATCTAGCTCCAAATTTATAGCCCTCGCCTCTGGCATTTGTAGTCCTTTTGATAACAGTAAATTTCTCTTTTGCACATGCCTATGTCCATATACATATATATGTGTGTGTATGTATATTTATATATACATATCTGTGTGTGCATATGCATATCCAGCTATATAAGTAAAGTGAATGTTTTGGCTTTCATTAATATCACCTCATTTTTGGAACTTTTCAGAAATACTAAATAATTCACCCAGGCTCCCAGGATAGGTAATGGAGGGCAATAAAGGCATCCAGAGGCCACAGACCTTTCCTATCACCACAAATGAAAGCCCCTTCAGAATTGTCTCCTAGGGTCTCCCTTCAAACCTCAATTGCTCCTCTGCACCGTGGGGCCTTGTTACAGCTATTTAAATATCTGTTGGCCACTGGTATATTTTTACAACTTTTCCATAAATGCAGGAAGGATTTTTTTTTCCACGGTTTACCGAGAGGGAGTTACAGTGAGCCTGTATTTGCTGCAGCATAAGGGCCAATGGGATAGACTATTAGTGTTCTACAATTGGATGGACATAGCATGTGATGGAGTGCAGAGAATGATGAGTTCTCTGATGAGTTAAAAATTTCATTTGTGACTCCTTTGTGCCATTTGAGACACCCTAGGACACCCCATCCAACCTTCATGTGCTGGTTCAGAAGGGTGCAGGTCTTCCTCAAGGCCAGTGTCATAGCTGCCAGGCCAGGAGGTGTCTGGAGTACCCGAGGGCATCTCTAGGGGACCTCTGGTTAGTCCTAGGAGAGCCTAGGTGCCATCATGCGACTTGGTGTGATCACTTTGCATGGAAAGATCATGGCAGGAGAGGGTATGTGAACAAGTCCGTATGTGGTCTACCTTGAATGCACCCTCATAGGCTATGTGTTAAGGTCACACTCTCAAGAGCAACAAAGCAAGACCGAAGAGCACATGCACCGAGTTTCAGGAATGGGCTCTCCCTATCCTCCCTTCATATGGCATGGGTTTCACTAATGCAACCATCTAAAACAGTAAATCAATTGCAGATTGAGGAACGGGACAGCACGTCCATTTCGGACAGAATGTGCCATCCAACCGTGCAGAACTAGCTAACCCCAATCTACCTGCTGGTGCACTTCATCAGCTAGGTGGTGTTCTGATTCCTGAGAGATCAGGTTTTGAAAATATGTTAAAAGATGATTTTACAACTATTTCATGTACCATTAATTTGTTACAACAGTTATACTGGTAGCTTTTGCTTTGTACACCTTGTTAATCATTGGTGCCTGGCAATTTTTTATGCTTATTCTACTCTTAATAAATTTGCAAACACAGATGTTTCTGTGGAATTTGCGTAAAGAGCGTGTTATCTGTGGAAAGTGGATTAAAACCACTGTAAGGATGTTTTAATTTTCCCCAAATCAAGTATATTCCAGCCCCTATATGCCAGAATTCAGATGTACAAATAAACCACAAAATAGCCAGTTAGCATGCACAAGCTGTATGTAGCACAGCTTGCAGTCTGTGGGAAATATGAGGTGATTTGAATTAGCTTAGTCCATTGCCATCAGTATTTGGTGGGATAAAGTTTTCCATCCTTGAGCTCAATAGATGTGCTCCTGTAAACTTCTGAATGTCAGCTTACCCCCCAGAAAAAACAGGGGTGGCAATTAACCTTCTCAGAAAAGTGTTTGAAGGGCTTTGGATTACAGATCAGCATTGGATAAATGGAAAGATTATTGCCTCCATTTAACAGCTTTAACAAAAAGTGTATTGATGCCGAGATTATGTTATACTGTTGGTCGGGTCTGTGCTGCTAAAAGACCTGAAGCTGTTACAGGACAGCAGTCTAGCAGCAATTATAGAAACATCTGCTCTGGGCAACATACTGTGATCCTGCAAAACAGAAATTCATCCTTCTACGAGGATATTTTTAATACAATTATATTTTTATATATTTAAATGGGCCAGGAGAAATTACTTTTAATTATGAGACGAATTCTGCAAAAAAAATAGCCTTCTTCAGAGTAGACCAGGAAAATACTTGTTTTGGAGAGGCCACTGTACAAAAGACATGTTTTAATGCTTGAATTTAGTGCTATGGATTATGACCATTTCAGAGCAATTTTTTGTGGCAGGCTCTGAAAAAAGGTTTTATGTGTGCAGCAAAGCTGGCTCTCTCAACTGCCTAGCAAGCCAGATCAAGTGAGGCTGTTAATTTTAAACTAGGCAACTGTTTGACCACCTTCACTATGAGAGAACAGCTGTTGTATTTTGGTATAGTTGCCCAGCCAACATGAATTAGAAATCTCAGTTCAATGGACCAAATTCCCACAGCAGAAGCAGCTCAGGTAGCCTTACTACTCTTCAAGCCCCTTGCCTCAAGGAGAAGCTGAGTCTTTTTTTCAGTTGGCCAAAAATAGACATCCTGACCTCAGGTTCTTCTGGCTTGACATAGTAAGTTATTTACCTGGCTTAATTTCATGATCTGTTGCAATGTTTTGAATAGTGTCATTACTGATATGCTGTGTTGTTTTATCTTTGTCAAGGGAGCATTACAGTTATTGGCTGAAGCAGTAGAGAGTCATTTCTCTTTGACAACGTAACTTGGAGTGAGATCCATTGGCTTTAACTTATACATCAAAAACTAGACATCAGAGTGAGTCTAGACTGATACTTCATTAACATCTAGTATGTAGATGTTAATGCAATCTAAAGTTGGCTGAAGTAGATCAGGTCTGCAAAGACCAAAACATATGCAGCTAAATGAAAATAAACATAGAACACAGTAACCAACATTTTGTGCAGTGTGTATCTGGTTGTCTTGTGACAAGCAGATAAGAAAGAGGAGCTTGGTACACAAAGGGCACAGGGCAGCAATTCTTGGATGAACATTAAAGTGAAAGTCTGCAAAACCTCAACAGGACACATTCCACATCTTTTACTTCTGCCACCAATTCTCAGAAATCCAATTTTTAACATGAAATTATTACACACTGAGAAAATTATCTTAATTCTGCAAAGCCTCTACTGTGTAGCCTTTTCCAACCTGCTCGATAAATGTAGTTCTCCAACTGCTTAAAAACAAGTCTCACCCTTCTAAAAAAAATAACAGCAGAGAGAAAATACTGTGAAATGGCAGTTCCAACACAATTGGAACAGATTGGGATGTGCAAAACATTGCTCCTCTGGGAACCATTCTTGCTGATGAGGTTCAAAATTGAAGTGACGTGTGGACTCAAAAGAAGAGGTGCTTATGCAAAGAGCAGCTCTTCAGACTCAGCTTTGTGTGTTGTTCCTCCCCCAGGACTGCTCAGCCTCTTGATCCTCCCTCTAATGGTCCTCCCCATTTCCTTTTTTTTATCCAAATGAAGGACAAATATCAATCCTGGAGGATACCCTTAACTTTTTCCCAGATGAATCAGTGTCAGGGGACAGTGGTGCCTTCAGGCAAAGCTCGTCACCTGCCATGGATAGGTTATGGAGGACTTCCTGCTAGTCTTCAAAGCACTGCCTTCCCCGGGTATTTGAAGCCACGGGCTGATTGTGTGGTTGATGATTGTGACAATAATTATAATAATTTGTTTTGCTGATGACAAGCTGTCAGTGTATGGCAATGAAATGCTAGGCTTACGCCAATAAATATTTCTATACTGGGTGTCAGACTGGTGTGAAAAGAAAGGATGTGCAAATCTGGAGATGGTTTTTGATCTTGAGGGGGACTCAGTCATTGTAAGGGAACACACTGACTTAAATAAAGACATCCTTTGACTCCTCTGAGCCCAAAGAAACTATTTTCTGTCCTTATTTATTGCCATTTGGGACTTTCCTATCATCTCTGAATATATCAGCCATGTCTTTCCTTTCTCTGTGGGGGAACAAAATAATGAGAGGTTTTCTGGTGATTAGGGCTTCATTTTGGGAGGGCGGTTTTCAGCTCATTCCTGCACACACTGTCTCAGCTTTTTGCCTCATGCCGCTTGGCTACTGTGTTGCACAGCTAATCCCTAGTAATCATTCAGAGCAGATGGTGATGATGGAAAAAAAGAGACAGAGAGAAATGTGCAGCCCCGAAACAATTAGGAATGACAGTGACCAGTTTAAGTATGTATGTATTTATTTAGTCCTGTTGGTGAGTAAGTGCCTCCGATTCATCAGTCTTTCCCCATTCAGGCAAGGCGCTCTGAGGGAACACTTAACTTGAGGCACATATTTAAGCTCTGCTGACTTCAGTGAGGCTTAAACACGCGCTTAATGGTAAACGTCTGTTTCAAGCACTATTCAGGGATGGGATGGACTAGAGAATATGTTAAATGCTTTGCCATCTCCTCTAGAACCAGCTCAGCAGGCTTAGAGAGATGAATAACATAGTCCCCCTTGGTCAGTCTGTAAGACCTGAGCAAGGGCATGGCCATGACCTCTTCCCCGCAGTCTCCTCTGGGCAGCTCATCCACCTATGGCTGTTTCTTGTGTTGAGGATGGTGCTAATTACTACCATCTCCGGGGGAATGTTTCCTTGCACAGCAGACATTCTTTCATTAGCAATTCAGTTGGTACCACTGCTAATTCAGGGGCATCTCGCCTGCTGTGAGTTAACCCAGGATGGACCAAGGCAGCAGGCTACTCTAGTGAAAATCTCTGCTGTCCCATTTCAAAGGCTGAGTGCTGGTTACACCCCCTCGGCTGTTACTTGAATATACGATACGTTTGGAAATCGCATATCCAAAAGCAAAAAAACCCTAAGCAAACAAAGCCCCAAACAATCCAACCATCAAAAGTCTGGATTAAAGAACACAGATGGCAAGAAATTGTTCTTTCTCTGTGTGGGGTCCCTGATGCAAACACTTGTTTTCACAACACTGATAAAGAAACCGCTTTTATTTTTGGATGCTCCGTAGGGCACAATGTAATACATCAAAATAAATGATTGCATCGTATGTCTGTTACAAATGAAACTGATGCACCAAATGTCAAGGTGGTTTGCTATGATTAATCAAGGAATATTGCTAATCTTGCTAACAATGTTGAGAAAAGAAATGGCAGTGAAGGAGGAAATGCTGACTTGATAAATTTATCTGTAAAGTTTTGATATGCTTATATAAATTTGCAGACAATAGTGTTTCAAGCAATGGGAAATTTCCAAGGTATATGTGTAGTGAGCTATACCCTTAGGTGCCTGCCCAAAACAAAAACAAAGAACAGACCTTTAAGGCTAAATCAGTGATTCAGCTGAATGTGTCCGTTAGTGGAGAAACTGCATACCATTTTCCCCGTATCTTCAGTTACTAAACAATTTTGATAGTCGTTGTATTTGAAAAGACATCCATGTCAACTGCTGTGGAAAAGGCTTCTGTCTAATTCAAGAGCAGTCACTTCTAGGCCACCATTCTTCCTATGAGACAGGAAGTATCTGCGTGATAAATTAACCATGGGTGAATGCTAAGTCTCTAATGAGAAGAACGATGCTCTGTTGAATTCAGCCTTTCATGTGAAAGCTGTTTGGGACTTTACTGAAAAGAATGTGTTAATCAGGAGAAAAGCATAATTACTGTCTTGTCAACAGACACAAGTAGGAAAGCTTGGTGAAAATGAGGTTGAAATTAACTCCAAAACCAGAGAAAAAAGAGTTTTTTGTAAGGTTTTTGGAGAACTTGCTTTTACACTGCACAGTGATTTATGACAATTGTAATCGCACTATTTCCGTAATTAATGTTGCTGGATGCTTCTTATTCAGAGGAATGTTAATCATAATAACACAAATGGAGGTATTATTGCAGCTATGCCTCAGAGTTCATATTTCATATTGCGCCCAAGGTTCGATATTCAGCATCCTTCTCAATGCAGCATTCAGTCTGTATGGATAGATAAATGTGCACCAAAGGTAAAATAACTGAATTAATATAAGCCAGAATAATGTGTCTAGCTTGTAGCTTCCCATTTTCCCATTTTGCTTGTAAGGTCCTGATTGTTCAGGGGTTTTTTTAACCAATAATAAATTATTGCAATACACTGCTAATTACACCACACTGAAGTTGTGTAGAGTATAAATTGCAATAGTGATGGACTTAGATTAGTTTCTCATGCTTATTATTAGCAATTCAAAGGCAATTCATTTCCAACTAGGTTCCATTTAAAAGTTTAGAGAAAAAGAATGCATAATTCTTTCCTAATATGAGGCGAGTATTACTGGAAAACTTTTTGTTTTGCGTGTCTTTTGGCTATACTAACGAAAAAGGCAAAAGCAACAATGCATATTGATTTAGATATGTGTTTATAAATTATAAAGGATATTTATGAATGAGAACTTTCCACGTTCTCTTCTTAATGCTTTTTACCTCTCTCATGGCTTCTTTAGATTGTTTGCTAGTTCAGGATTAGTTTTCTTATGACTGATGCTTCTGGAAGTATTTTGTCCTTTTCCATTTCCCTTTCTGTTTTCCTATTTTACGTGAATTATGATGGAGGGAGGGAAGGGAGAAAGCGTTGTTGTTGTTATGTTCCTCCTGGCATTTATTAAAAAACACTTAAACTTGAAATTTCTGAGCATAGTTTAGAGACGATTCAGAAACATGGCTTAACACTTCAGAAAGTAAACAACCCAAACAAAGGAAGATGATGCTACAAATGCCGTTTCTAGCCCTTTTCCCTGTAGAAAGGTCCTTTCTTCTTTTCATCCAAAAAGAATGCAAATAGCATATTAAAAATGTCATATCAGGAGGTAGAAGAAGCTGTGCATGAGAATAGGTAACAAGGAGGTGCCCAAATAACTATTAGTCAGGAACAAATGCAACTGAAATCATTATATGTCTTGTCCTGCATCCTGTGGTTTAGTTGAAGCAGCTACATGTTCTAGATCCCTGCCCACCTCTTTTGGCATCTATTTACATCTAGTTGGGTTCAGTCTTTCAAAATGGCTTTAATGCAATAATATAGTTACAGATGTGTAAATATGAACATGTATACTTTTTTTTTTTTTAAGATAAGAGATAAATTGCTTTGATGGTGTGTCTGATGCACCAACAGGGGAGAAGGAACATCTTATTCTCACCTCCTGATAATATCCAGACTTCTCAGGAAGTCATCCTGGTGACTGATGGCCTCTTCTGCTTTTGTTTTCCCTCTCACTGAAGTGAACACTAGCAAGAGAGGAGATTCACAAAATTAATTCAGATTGGCTTAGATATGCCACATATCCCTGTGATGTTGATTAAAAACCATCCACAGGGCCATTAACAAAGTGAGATAATAAATGAAATTGCATTGAATCACATGAGTTTTCTAGTGGGGAACATCAGGGAGCAGTCTTGAGTCTGGTCTTCTTTAAACATCTTCATTTATTAGCTAGAAGACAGGGAAAAAGTACATGTTAATTAAAATCACTGATGATCCAAATTGGGAGGCATTGCGTAAATCAGCAATAGAGAGATTAGAAACCTTAGGCAAGAAATGACAAAATGAGATGCAGCTCTGAAAAATGCATGTAAGGGCAAAATAATCTATATTGGCACGCAATCAGCAGAAAGCAGGTTGCTTCAGAAACAGATTAATGGGAGAGAACCGAAGGATGTGGCCTATGGAACCAAGGGCCAGCTAGTAGACCAGCTATTTAAGAGTCACCTCTGCACCTTCCCAGTGGAAAGGTTACTGCAGATTCAAAATTCATTTACAGCTGGCAAGATTAAAAGGTCAATGCAGTTGGAGGGCATATGCGCAGAAACAGGCTGTCAAAGAAAGATGAGGAAGCCCACCTCTGCAATAGCCTTCGGCCAAGCACTCAGGCTTTTTAATTTTATTTTCTCCAGTTCTGCAAGGACCTGTGCACCAGGAGGCGTGTAAGATAGATGTGTATCTAGCGAAATGGGTCGTCTGGTTCCTGGCACTGGGGAACGTGGCTTTCAGTGGGACTGCCGTGGTGTCTTCTCCACCCCAGTCACCATGGGACTGTGACTCTCTTAGACAAGGAGAGCAGCTCAGGGATGTGGCATGAGGCTAGTAAGCTAATGATGAGCGTGTAGCATTACAGAAGAGAGGAGAAGCCATGGTGCTGCACTATAAATTCACTTATTGGGAACCTAGCTTCCAAAGAAGCCACTTTATTTGAGCCTCCAGCTTACAGGTTGACAGGCTTGTCATGTCTGCAAAGTTGCTTTCAAATGGGGGTCTTTAATACCACAAGCACTTCTGGTAATACTAAATTTACTGATGGGAGTCAATAAGAACTGTCAATATAAGATTTTAATCATCTCACTTTAACCAAAGTGAAAAATGTAAGGAAGGAAATATTTAAGGTATGATGACATAAAAAGGATCTTCCAACACAACAGAAAGGGAATAACTGCCACATTTCTAAGAAACCCTTGAAACTATGATAGAAGATCTGGTAAATTATTCTCTTGGTAGAAGGATGAATGTTTGCACAGTTAGCCGAAGATGTGCATTCAGTTATAACTGAACTGCTGTACAGAAATCCTTAATTTGTATTTAACAAAAGGACTTGTTTCTGTGGGATGAGTACCTTAATATGATGCTGATAGAGATATGATGCTAAGAATCACATATGTATAGGTGACAGTTCTATGTACCCTGCCTACCTAGCAGTTGTTTTTAATTGTTTTGGTATAGTATATATGTTTAAAAAAGAAAAAAAAAACTAAACAAAATACTGATTCTTTTTGTTTGTCTCTTTTGACAGGTAGACTGAGAGTAATACATACCCATGTTAAAACTGTATTCTGCAGGAAGTATTTGATGGATTATTCCTAGATACTTCGAAGAAGTTATATACAAAAAGTGAGTATTAATCCCATTATCTGAGATGTTTTAATTTCGTTAAGTTTTTGCTTAAAATCAAATTATGATAGTTGCACTAGGTTTTGTACAAATTTTTCTGATCGGAGTCATGAAGACTGCTTTCCTAGAACTTATCTATTATGATTCTATTTATTATGATTATCTAATAAGGATAATTTTCATTTCTCTCCAACTTGAGAGTCCTAATCAAGGGCTTGCTCTTTCTGGGCTGGGAACTCTACAGACAGTCTCTGCATGAAATGATTCTCAGTCTAGGGAGCAAACAAGAAGCTGTAGATAGTGACAGGCAGGTGGGAGAGCCATGGATGCAATGAGAGTGCTGGTCAGGGTGACAGGCAATCCTAACAGCACCTCTACAACCTACGTTAAGGTAGGGGAAGTTGCAAAACTCCTAATCCTGAGTATAAAGCGGTGTCTAAATGGATCTGATTCAGAGCTATGTTGACTTGCAGTGTAGAATGGAAGCAGCAATGGAACATCAGTGCCTTAATCACCAGTGCAGCACAGGTACTGGCATAAATAACAGGAGGCAACCCCTCATTATAAATTAATTGGGAAATCAGAACATGCCTTGTATCTATACATGCATATATATATGCATGTGTGTGTATATATATATGAGGCAGATATAAATGCACACCTATTCAAAGGAAATATTAAGTGTACTGAGGTTTGGGTTCCTTGGAAGTATCAGGGTTGATATGAGCTGAAATCTTGTGTCTGTAGCCCTTCCCTCCTCCCCCCACCTTGAAGTTCAACCAGGATTCACAAAACTGAGCCCTGGAAAGATTCTGCTGCAATATAAAGACTAAGCATCAAAGAAAAGAGAGATGAGGAAAATGTCAGGAAAATGGAGAGTTCTCAAAGTGTTTCATGTTAAGCATCATGGAGGACAAGCCCTGTTTGGAAAGTGATGGGTGAGTTCACAGAACACATCCAGACAGTCTCCTCCTGAAGGTGAATTCTTACTTATCAACATGATCTGAAATTATTTGGACTTTTTTTTTTTTAATCTTTTGCTACTTATTTTATCTAAACACCAATGCATATAATCACCTTTTTGCTGTCAGGAGATATGGTTAGCAACAATAGGTGAAAGGGCCAATGAATTGCCCCAAATCAATTAATTTCAGTGGCAACAGTACTGGGGCTTCGACACTGTGGTCGGTCTCTCCTAAGGTGGCATTTAGGACCTAATAAGCTAAATTTGTGCCTATATAATCTTTTATATTACAGAATATTATGCCTAAGTAAGCTTGGTAGTAATGCAGCTGCAATAGCTAATTTATTCTGTGTTTTTGGTTCTTCTTGCTTACCTCTTCCTAACCAGGTTTCAAGGTAAAGCTATACTGGCTGTTCAAGCAAGCTGCCTGCCAAAAGGAACTGGCAAAAGGCAATGTGCCCAGGAAATGAGCTAGAGCCAAATCAGAGGGTACAAATCAAAATACAAATCGTGGGGGCAATGTTGAGAGGTTTTCTTGGTAAACGGAAAAAAAAAAAAAAAGGCCTCTGGAAAGCAGAGTATTTGCTTTTCAGCCAACTTCTTTATTTTGGAGAAGCCAACATTCATCTGGAACCAGGCTGATCCTCAGAGGTGCTGCTCAGCTGGAGCTCTCAATGGCAACTGGAGTTTATTGCTGAACATCAGACCTTTTTTTTATTCAGTTGTGGAAAGATGACATTAGCTGTCTGGCATTAGGTGTTCCAGCTTGAAAGCACTGGCTGTTGTTCTCTGCTTTCCTGTCATTATCGTGGGCTGCATCCTGTGTGCACTTTTCCCATCTAAATTATATTTTCTTGTTATTACCCCATGAGGCAACCAGTATGTGTTTCGGGATGTTTACAAACAAAATACTTCATATCAATAAGCTTTTGTACGTTTTTTTTTTTGATTTGTCCAGTTAATGTTAATGTTAGAAATTGCTGGGATTGACTGGACAGTGAGTCCGGCTTTTAGTGAGTACTCACTTAAAAAGTGAGACAACTTTTTAAATTTTCTAAAGTCCCAGCTTCATATCAATAAGCTTTTGTAGGTTTTTTTTTTTTCTTTGTCCAGTTAATGTTAATTAGAAATTGCTGGGATTTACTGGACAGTGAGTCCAGCTTTTAGTGAGTACTCTCTTAAAAAGTGAGACAACTTTTTAAATTTTCTAAAGTCCCATGTCTTCTTAGGCTCAGTGTAGCTGCCATCGGATCCTCATAGCATATCTTCTTGTTTATACTGTAAATCCAAGATAAGGATCCTTACCAATTATATAGTTATACACATTGGGCTAGCAATGCCTTTGAAGCCTCCCAGGTGCTACAACTATAGAAATATTATATAAAAATAAGGAGCTGCCTATTCTTGCATAAGGCATCTTGTTTCAATACACAGTTTACACAGAGGTTCTTTGAAAATGTTCTATTTATTCAAATCAATCTGTCATGCCATGTTAATTAAACATTAATTGATGCTTATTTCTTGGAGGCACCAGATCATCTTTTCTCTTGAATAATCCCTGAAGTTTGGTTCAAGATGGGAAGGAAGGATGGAATAGCCTTGTCTGTGTGACTACTGAATGGAGTATTTATGTATTTATTCATTCACTCACTTATTTGTTTTTACTGTCAAGTGCATCTGTCTCCATAATCCCATCCCTTCCCATAATTTCCCATAGGAGAAATTGGCAAAACAATAGGAAGGATGTAATTAGTAACTTGGCTGTGGGGTGGGCATAGAAACCAGTATGAAATCAGAAGTGTAAGAAGAGAACTGTTTGCATATTGTCAGTCAATCACTTCCTCCCTGTTTACATTTACAAGTGAATTGCAGCTGTATTTCTTGGACACATTAGGTTTTTTGGGTTTTTTTATTTGCTTTGCTACAAGAAGCTATTTTCGGCCAAGGTTTCATTCCTCCTGTTGAGACGTGCAGGAGATGTGATCTCACATCCTCTTAAAGAACTGATAGGCAACAGCAACACCATAACAAAGACACAGCCACTGCATTGTCTGGAGAAGAAGAGGTAACTGCAGAGCCATGGGGCTGCACTCAGTTGTGCATACAGTGTATCTCAGGGAAATCTTCGCTTAGGGTTATGTTTTGCTCACCTCCTTGAAGGCTTAATAACATGCCATAATAGCACTGCATCTTCCTTCTGGAAGCCACAGGGAGCAGTAACGATACGCACCTAACCCACAGCGTGCGGGTGCCAAACAGCATCCACCTCCACAAGCAGCATGGTCTGTCCACATCTTCTAGCCTGGTTTCACTGCTTTAAGGATTTTACTGGGCTTCTTTCAGGCTTTCCTTGCATCTTTCTGCATGATCCTGCAATAAATGTTATAGATAGATCTGGTACTGGCTTCCATATGACCAGCACAACCAACATATCGAAGGATTGTAGCTACAGTCGGTGATACGGGTGGGAGCTATCAATTTTGCTCATCCATATGGGCCAAGGTAAACTCTTCCAGTCCACAAAAATGCACCAATTGTCCTAGGCTAAACCTGGTTTAATTTGTAGACTGCAGTTAGATGTTGGCTGATAGGTTGGAGAGGATGGTGGGGGGGAAAAGGAGTGAAATTTGTTTTGGGGCATTTAAGCATCAGTCACCATTCTGCAGGAGAACACAAAATGTTTCTATATGACATGAACATAGTTTTCCACTGAATAGTAGTGATACAATTTTAAAAATATATATATTTATGCTAATTTTCAATCTATATATGACCTCTCTAGATGGCTGGTGGGGAAGTCTGTTTTTTTGCCTGCTTTCTCACTGAGCTTAAGAAACCCGTGAATACCAAAAGGCAAAGCAAAGGTGTTTGTAGGGGCATTCTTCTCTCATGCAGGAGAGTATGCAAGAATAAATGAAGGTGAGATATGTTATCTGTCTTTGCCTATTACAAGCAGGCATCCCTAGGTCCAGCTTTTGCAGAACTGTTCAGCATGTGCTTAGCTATGAGCCTGTGACTAGTCCTGTGGCATCCTGTTGTTAAAGACAGACTTAAATAAGAAAGACAATCACAAATATATTTAGGTGAGATTCTTGCCTGTAACTAGAGTTCCAAGGTGTTACCGTCAAGGTAACAGTGGTGACAGCAGAAGTAAGAGCAGTAGAATTATCCGTGATAGTGATAAACAGTCAGAAATTTGATAAGGGAACCTTTCAAGAGGGGTGCTCACCCTTTGCACTGCATTGCTTCATTAGGACATTCTGTGCAATGCAGTACATGGAGATATGACTTTCATCTGGTCTAGACAAAGCATCAGTTCCTTTAACACATTTAACCTGTCAGTAGGAATGGGCAGCTTGGCCTGGCTAAAAGAACTATCCTGCACACTTATTATTAGCTTACATCAACTTAACCTGACCTCCTCGGGAAAGAAAACTAGATTAGATTTTAATATGGAGATCAGCACCTCTGAATTCCAGACTGGCCCAGAAAAGACAGGTAACAGTATGTGGCAGACTTTACAAGTGTCTTTCAAACCTAAGCAGTTTAAAAAATAGGAGAAATAGGGAGAATTCCTATGAGAACTGCAGGTATGCAGATGTGAAAAGCAGGAGAAATATCTCTTTGAGCTGGACAAGTGGCTCAAGGAGCTTCGTGCATCACTGCATGATGAAAACAATTTGTTTTCTCCCAGGATTGCGAGCTATAACTTGCTTGCAAGGAGGAGAAGGAGGCTGAATGCCTAAGGCCTGCACTCAGATTTGCAGAGAGTTTCAGAAAAAATAAAAATTAGCTTGGCCAGACTCATCTAGGATTGCTGCACTGTTCAAAGCAAGCAAACAATTCACCTGCTTCTTCTATTTTAAATCTTAGTGCTACAGAGAATTGACACTTTTAAGTACAATTACTGGGCGCTAAAGAGTTTTTCTTCTATTGGCCCCATCAAGGACAGAAAAATGGAGGCTGCTTCAGAAACACTTTCAACAGGCAAATGAGGAATAATCTGCTTAGTTTTACTGGATCTTAAACACCCCTATGTTAGACCGTGCGTGAAAGACTCCAGCTGTGTTGGGCAGTGCTCAGCTGCAATGTTTGCTCCCAGTAAGGTTCCCAGTAAGTCTCAGCCACTCTGCTAAGGATGCTCATGGAAAGCACTTGATCCTCATAGGGTGCACGCCCAGAAGTCATCCATGGTGGCCTTGATGAGCTGGAAGGACTTTTTAGCTCTTCTACGCACTTGCAAACTGAGATCTTCCTTGGCCCTTGGAGTCCAAGGATCAAGTTTCAAGCTTTCATTTGTCAATGCAGGATTTCTGATTTTTTTTCAATTTTCTCAGTCTTATTTTATTTTTGTGCCTTCCAGTGGTGTGACATTTGCCAGGGAAAACATTTACAGGAATAAATCTCATCAAAAAATCAACAAAATCTCCTCTATAGCTTGACATTAATTTTGATCCTTTCCACCACCGCTGTCTCCCTACAGGTTTCAGCTCTGTGCTGGGAGAGAGTTTTCCTCATCCCATTCCATTCCTCGCAGAGCAGCTCCCAAGTATTAAGAGACCAGAGGCACAGTGAAAGTGTTGAGTTCATGTAGTGAAATTGAAACCATTTCCACATTGTTGCCCATTGTCTGTTGATGGTTGTTGCCCATCACCTCTGTGATGTCTTTAACCAATGCCCTGATGGATGGTCACCGCGTTTAACCCAAAATCTGAGAATAAACCCATTGATGGATGTACAAGTAGGACCTGGTTTCCCTCTTTACAACTGCCCTGCTCATTCAGAGGTGGTGCAGCAGCACTGGCTGCTCCAGTTGGCTCTTGGAGCTGGCGTTGTCTCTGCTCCCGTTGCACCGACTAACTGTGGTGAAAGCAGAAAGCATGTGTGTGGTGACAAAAGCAGAACACACATATGCAGTGACACTGTTTTCTGCTCAGTCAGTAACACAGCACTGAGCTTTCCAGGGAAAAGAGCAAAGAGGATAGAAGCCAACGAGCTGATGGTCTCCCAAAAGCCATTTTACTGGGCATTACTCTTTGAACTCATTTGGAAATGGACTGGATTAATAAAGCCCATGCAATGAGTGTAAATCTGAATGACTTGCAAACATTAGCATCAAGAATTGCTGGCAGTAGCTTGGGGCAGCAGGAGGGCTGCCTCAGCTTTCTGTGGCACCTCAACGAGGAGCATCCTCATGGCTGTGTTGGCACGCTGGGTTCCCCTTCACCAAAATACTGTTATCTAGGCCTGTGACAGAGGAAGATGAAGCAGTGGAATATTCTGAAGAAGAGAAAAGGAAAATATTTGGATGTAACTACCAGTATTACAAAATTAAACAAGTTAAAAAGGAATTCATCTGGGGTATGTGCCTCTGTGATGGCACAGCTTGCTGAAGTGATAAAAAGAGTGACGTTTCCTGACACATGCATATTCTTAGTAGCTGCTGATGAGGCAAATGATGAGTGGTAGTGCAAATGTTTGCTAACTTGGGGATAGCTTCTGATAGGGGAGGTATGCGGAGCTGTCTTTGAAGTGTGTAACAGACAAGCACATACACAACTGGGATCAGCAGTGGGTGTTCATCCTCCAAGGACACCTCAAAGATTGCATAAAATATATTTATATATTAAATATATATATTTAATTTTAGTGAACTGTCCTGGGAAGTCTCTCCAAATTCTGAGTTCTGAAGGTCCATGTGAACCTAGGTGTTTGTGGGAATTTGTGTGTTGGTTGTAGATGTGGAATATTCTGCACCAAGACAGGGATTAGGGAACTGCGCTCTGGACACCAGTCCAAAATAGGACTTTTTTTCCTTCCCCTCCCTGAGATATTTTTTCAATTGTCATTCCAGAGGAATCAAAGTGGAGTTGTCAAGTTTATGGCTTTCTGACACAGCTTGGGCTTTCTGGGTAGACACCTGTGTCTTTTGTTCCCTTCTTTGGCCATTTCCTTTATTTTCCCAGGCTTGAATCCAATCCCCTCTCCCCAGTGCATTTTGAGTCTTAGATCAGTTTACTCCCCAGTGAGAAAAAACGTATTTAGAAAATCATCGGAGACCAAGGGCATACATTTAGAAAAACATTTAACTTCTGTTCAAGGCAGGCTGGACCACTTGTGCCTCCTTTGCTTTTTTGCTTTATGCTCTTTACAAAAATTTTCATAAGAAAAGGTAGCTGGCCCTGCGGACCAATAACATTCCTCCTTTCTGTGTTTTTCTCCTAGATGCAGGATACTAATAGCAAAAGGGAGATAATTGTGCTTTAATTGGGCTGTGCTTGTTCAAAGGGGGAGGAGGCAGGGGGTGCCTTTTAGTTCCCATGGCCTTCCAGAAACATTGCCACATAATGCCAATTAGGAGCAAAATAAAGAGTATGCAAAACAGATGACAACTGCTGCTCAACAGGAGTAATTCTTTTGTGACTAAAACAATGGTGTCTTCACCCGAGGGTGTGCCTTTTGCTGCTGGAGTTCCCCTTGGCTTTTACTGCCTCAGATAACTTTGCATAAGATTTGCTGCTGTGTGGAGTAGGAAAGTTTCAAAGGAATGCAGCAGTGGGAGCCTTCCAGTTGTGTGCAGTGTGCATGCTCGCCAAAAGCAGAAAGTAAAGTCAAATTAAGTTATTTTTTTCCTGCAAGTTATTTTTATTTTGTTTTAATTTCAAAGGGAGCTATTGTGTATGGGGAGGGGTGAAGGGTGTTTTTTTAATCTTATTTAGGGGGGGATTTTTTTTTCTTTCTCCTTGTTTGTTAGTTTTAAGGGTAATTATTCACCGGGACCTTTTCAGCTGTCAAGCATAACAAAAAGTAATCCGGCCTCTTCTCTTCCCTACCCCCACACACTCCTTTTCTTCCAACAAAAGCAACCTTTGTTTGGGGAGGGAAGGGAGGAGGCCATCATTTCACAAGGATCCTTCTTCCTCCCCCAAGTTAGAAACACTCTTCTACTTTATATCAAGCCAACCTCTCTGCAGCAAATG
>NW_010587920.1:0-10000 GCF_000705375.1 Tinamus guttatus
GCTGTTTTTAGATCTTTCAGAAATTTTCAGAAGACCCCTCAAGTATAAAAATCTCCTGGCATAATGAACATCTCAGTATTATTTTTTCCATCTTCCTTATAACATATTTTCTCTGAGGGCTGTAAGATCATTGACAGAAGTTGATAGGAGAAAATATCTCAAGTTTTGGTAACAGGAGAAATACCCTTCGTATCACCCGTATGTTCTCCAGCGAGATGTAATTTGGGGTAGGAGCAGTTTGCTGAGGTCTGTAACTCAGCAAGGCCTGAGGTTGGCGTTCCTGGAACAAGGATTTACTTTATGGGCACCTCTTCGTTTCCCTTTCCTTGGCTTTATGAGCCTCTCCTGGTTGAAACGTGGACATTGGAGCCTCAGGAGAATTGTCACCTCGTCCCCAGCTGAACCTGGGACCTGCCATTTCCAAGAAGCAGCATGTGTGGGGCACTCAGAGGGACCTCCACAGTGTGTGGTCTCCAAAGACACAGGCAACACCTGGATGTTGCTTCCCAAACCTTGCAGAAAACAAAAAAAATATCATTACTGGTTTCACTTGCCTAATCTTGACTATCTGTAAAGCCTCAAATCCGGTAGTTTCTTACAAGAGCACCCAGGTTCCCATCTTGCAGGTGCAGAAGCAGAGGCGGGAAGGGACTCGCCGGCTTTTCCGCTGCAGCTCCCTGGAGCGCAGGAGCCTTCGGGACGCCGCTGCGGTGCCCCATCCTCGAGGCGCTGCCCTATCTGCTCACTTTCCCGGCCAAGAGTCGGGTAACAGCCTTGGTAGGACCCAAAAGAGCAAGAACATCTACACTTCAACACGCACGCGGTGGTAAGTCCGGCGAGCCGAAAAGGGAGGATTTCCCGTGCTATGAGGAGATTGCGTTACCACCTATCACACACATACAGCGAATTAGCAAGAGTTGACTTTCAGACCGATGTTTTTTCTTGCTCCTCATGCCTAACCGAAGCAGTTTGCTCATATGGGATCAGCAACCCAATAACAGAGAGGGACGGACACGTGTCACGATCCACGCGCACTCGGATGGGCACCACACGGGGCATTTCCATGCAGGGAAGTCATTCCAGTTACCCTGGGCGCAGCAGGAAGCCGTCCTCTTCACAAACACCTTTTTTTCATTACTGGAGATGTATTTCTGAGATGAGAAATGATGTTTCTTCTAATTAATGTTACATGTAGCTAATTTCCTTTTCTAAAAGCTCGGTGTGAAAGGAATTTCCTTTAAAAGGAAGGGGAAAAAAGAAAAAAAAAAAAGGAAAGGGAAGAAAGAAGTGATATATCTGATGTTCCTGTTTCCTTAGCAACAGATTTATTTATTAGGGCCTGCAATGACATGAGTTAATATACCACATACCTGCTGATCGGCAAACTCTCCTATTTCAGCTCCAGTTGACAATTAAGTCCTGGACAGCTACAGCCAGGGGTTAATGTTACTCATTAGGAGAACTAGGTCATTACTGGGAAATCAAGGCACTTAAGGCAGCATGGATAAAATTCAAAATTCAACATCTCAAGGAGTGAGGGGTTTTATGTTAATTAACCTTATTTTCCTTTCATTAAAAAAAAATCTTTCATATATGCATATGACAGTAGATCAATTAATTAAAAAAAAAAGTAAGCTTTAGTTTACTTTCCTCTCCTAGTTGTCTTCATTTCCTTTGGAAGGGTTTCATTATTTTATGGAAAATTCTTATGTCTATATGATGAGTAAAAAGGGTATTAAAATTAAGAAGGGAATCATCATGGAAATCAGCTTTACCACAAGGGAATGAGCAAATAAAAGCCTTGGAAATGAAAATAAATAAGCTTTGCTAATACCTCACCTAAGGAGCAGAATATAAGCCCATCAGAGCTTGGAGATATTTAGAGGTACTTCTTTGCTTCTTTATTAAGCAGTTACATAGTTATTTGACCTTCAGAAACTGAAACTTTAGAGAACTAAATACAAGTTGTTGGTAAATATTCTGTTTACAGAAATCCGCTTGGTGCTGTAGCACACAGTGACTCCTGCAGTTGGTAATGGGCTTCTGATTTCTAATAAAATGAAATATATTCTCTGAAAGTTTTATTATGATATCTGAGGTGGAGTTTTAACTTGATAAGTCTTAAGTGATTTAATAAAGCTTTCCTGAAAGCATTTATTTACTAAATTTTATCAGACTTTATTCTGATAGTGGAGAACTTAATAGGCTACAAAGGAATTGTATTTAAATGAACTTCCTCTTTTAGTCACTTCTCTTTCAAATATGTTCAGTTCTTTCACTTCTACTAAATACTCTACTTTCTTTTCCCTGTTTGAGCTGTGTGACCCAACCCTGCTCCTAGTTGCGTTTGGATGAATTTGGTGTAAACTCTGCTGCTGCTCTCTAAAGTCAAGGATAAAGCAGTATTTTACCTGAGGTGCATGCAGGAAACAAGGTTCCCAAATTTTAAGACCACTGTTTTCCATTAAAAAAAAAAAAAGAGCCTGTGAGAGGTTTGGAGCTTGTGGTGACATTGCAGTCTAAAACACTCTGCAGCTTTGGACCACTCCATTTCCAAAGCGACCTTCTTTCGACCAGAAATGGGTCACAGAAGTGTGTTGTATCAGGAGCTCTGGAGCTTGCGGAATGGAGCCTAACGTAGCCCTGATGTTGGGACGTTTGGGGGCATTTTCCTTCATTTGATGGGTGTAGGGGTTACTCACTGCAGGTCCACACGGCGGTCGGTGGAGATGGTGGGGGACGTGTGTGTCTATGTGTGACTATCCAGAAGCTGCATCACCTGGAATTTTGAGTTTATTTTAAAGCGTGGAATAGGTGTATCACAGTTTGCCATGAAAGCTCTAGTGGGCCTGGCTGCACCTTGTTCCATAAAGGGAGACTCCGTTCTTGGTGTCTTCCTTCTCTGGGGCAGCAATTGCAAAATCCAAAACCCATCTCTTTGAGCAGAAATGTATGTGAATCTTATTGCATTCATCTCTTCCTCAATGTTTCAACCTTTCAGGTTATCCTCTGTGCTTTTCCATACCATGTTGGTTCCTGTTGGCTCCTAAAGCCCTCTTGGCCAACGTGAATGTCTTGTCTTCATGGTTTCTCCTACTTTCGAGTCTTCAGTGACCGTGTACAAAGAGAAATCTTTCAAAGGCTCCTAACTTGGTTATATTTGTAGGAGGTTTCACAAGGTATGTCCAGGTCTGGCCAGATACACAGTTCTCTCTCTGAAACAGAGACTTATTTGAAATTGAACATATGCAAGGTACAGGATTTGGTTTCACTGTGTAACGGGATATTTCAAATCTCGCTCTTTGGATATTCTGAAAACTTTTGGCAGTTTTTTTCCAGATGAAAAATTTCCCTTCTTTTCCACCCTCACTCTCCCTTTTCTCCATGTTTTCAGCATTTTTTTTTCTCCCTTTGTCTTATTATTCTGCTTTTTCTCAATGGCAGCTGTGGGAAAACTGAGTCAAAGAAATGAGTTCATTCGTTATTTTGAAAGCGAGGAGATGTGTAGTTATTTTAATCTCTTTGAATAATGGGTTTCAAGCCTTGGTCTTGGTGCCAAGAAAAGTTCCTGCTTAGGAGCTTCTTCCTTGGAGATGACAGCTTCATGAATCCAAAACGGATGAGTTATCTTAGGTACCCTGGCTAATTCCGCTCAGGGAGGATCACAAATTCCTTTTTGTGATCCAGGCAGTGGAGTTGCCGTATTAAATAGTCATAGTTTGGTCTAGGATGTATCTCCACTGCAGAAATCGTGGTGGGATGGACAGCATCAGTCTGCAGGGTCTTCAACAGTGACGTTCTCCGTCAACACGTAGCAATGTAGGTTTTATGTAGTAATTTCTGTTCAATTCTTCTTCTGTTCTTCTGAGGAACCACCTGAATACCAAAAGTAGGTTACTATCCACTTACATCCATATTCTTACACATCCATTATTACCACGAGATGATTTTTTCATAGTATGTTGAATTGCAATGGGCTGTATTGTATATGGTTATCAGAGCCCTCGGGGTCACTCCGATGTTTTATCTTTCCTCCCACTACTCCTCACAATGAGGCACCATTTCATTATGCTACGGCTGGAAATGGAAGTTCGTTTTGATTTTCTAAGAAGCTTTTGGGGGGGAGTCCGTAAGAGTCACTGGATTGCTTTAGAAATTCAACTAAAAGGATTTTCACGTGAGTCCTGCTCTATTACACTTGTGAAAGGCTGGATTTGCTAGGTTGAAGTAAAAGAAATGAGCAGGCATCCGAATCAAAGTGCATTGATTTTTACGCCAAGGTAACTGAGACCAAATGCAGGTTTTTTTGTCTTGAAAGGTTAATCTCTCTTTAGGAAGTAAGCAGAGGGCTCCATGACTGATGCTGATCCTGAGGTTTCTTTGGTTAGGGAATGTGCAATATTTTATTTTGAGTTTTTTCTTTATGAATTGTGAGAGGAGGAGAAGAAGGATCTAAACAATAAACTCCCAAGGTTCTTTTTTTATGAATCTCTTCTAGATAGCACAAGATAGGGGAAAATGCTTTCCCAGCGCAAAGCAAAATGCCACCCATTTTTCTCAGGCCAGCAATTTGAAAAATCAGAAGGTAAAATACACACTCCTCACTGTAAATATATCACGGGCTATAATAGAAAATAAAACACAATATTTGCTGTACTGTTTTGCTGCTTTTTGCCTCTCTAGGGCCATTTTCGAATTCTTGTCTCACTCAGGTATATCACAGGCATGGGCAAAGGCCTTTCTTGGCTTGCAAAACCTCCAGATTTCTGCCTAGAATTTATTCTGTAGGCTCCTTTATTCAGTGACACATTATTCAGTGACACTTTCTCTCTCGTTGACTGCATTTTTTATTAGCTGACAGGGTATTGTGGCAACTTTTGATGCTGATGATGCCAGACAATGTTTAGAGGCACAATTGCAGCAAAGACATTTTATGAGCACATCAGCTGAAGAAAACTCTTTGGACTTAACTACATAGTTGCAATCTACCTCACTTTGGAAATGGAAAAAGATGAGAAACTAATGTAATTGAAAAAATGGAAAGTAATTAACTTTCCCTTCATGTTTGCTTTTTTTTTCAGTTATTTCTTTCCTCTCCAGTTTCTTTTCTATTAGCTCTTTCCTGGCAGTGGCATTTCCCCTCTTGCAGTTATCATGAGCATTTTTATTAGAAACTCAGGTTTAAAATTTTACCTTTGTCTTTTTTTTTTTTTTAGTTTTAACATATATTGAAACGATGTGATGTAGGCAAGTGCCTTCCTGTTCCCTGAAAATAATTATTACCAGAATATATTTCATTGACTACGTTGAGCAGGTCCGTACCATGAGGCCTCTTACTTTAAGAAGCATATTATCTTCCTGAAGTATTTCCTGGCTCTGGTCCTCACCACGTTCCCATAAGGGGAAGCTCCCGCAAGGCTGTATCTTGCAGATGGGGAAACCTGGGCAGAGCAGTCTCCTGGGAAATCAGTGGCAGAAAAAGATCAGAACTTGGCATTTCTCTATTTTTAAGCCCGTGCTTATTTTGTGTGCACGAGGCTGCTACTTTCTAACATTATTAGATTATGATAAACCTAAATTCACAAGTTGATGGGCTTCGTATTTAGCATAAAATATCCGAGTGAAATGCATTAACTGGTGAAATGCAGTGAGCAATGACAGAATTGCAGGTATTTGTCCTCAGGCTTGAGCATGCATTGGAGAATTGCACTATTTTTTGCTGCTGTGATCTTCTTGAGAGTGCCCAGGCCAGGCAGGAGGACAGCAGGAGGTTGGTGTCATGTAGCTCATCTTACCAGCCTGTGTCCCAAGAGCTTCCAAGCTGCCTCCATTGCCCTCCTTGTCTCCAAAGGTGGTGCAATGGGAAGCCTGAATTTCGTTCCTCTTTCCCCACTGATTTGCAAACTGATGCTTGTCATCACCTGGCTCCCTGTGACCTGGAAATAATACTTCTCTACCCTGCTCTGGATTTTTTACTTACTATGGTGTAGAAAATGTGCCGCATTGCTTGGATTTAAGGCACTATAAAATGTGAGGCATCACATTTTTTGCCCTGACAATTTTGAATTCTCTGCCGCTGGAACACTGGAAATCTCCTTTGCTAAATGTCTTAAGAAGATTAAGATTGACCCTTTTAATATTGCTTTTAGCTGCATTTATTTGTAACCCTTTCAAAATGTGTAGCACCTTGAGAGGTGGCATGGCAGGACTGCTGTTATCACAGTCATTACATATTTATGTGTTGGGTTTTTTCCTAAAATATTAGGACTTCCTCCCCTAGTTTAGCACTTTCATGTAACAGATTAACTCACATAAGCCATAGTTTTTAAACTTACTTGCTTTTTTTAAAAAAAAAAAAAAAAGACTGGATTTATTCTGGCTGAGCATTTTATTTGAGCACATCGTATCTCTTTTGCATTTCTCTTACCATTCCAAGCTGCAGAGCTATCTGTGGCTTTCTCATCCAAATAACTGGGATTGCCACCAAAAATGATCAGCTTTATATATACACCTTAGAAATTTATTCTTAATTCACATAAAAGCATATGGGTCTCTTGCTGAATTTTGCCCAGATGCAGGAGATAAATATGTACTGAATACTGTAAAGGGCCAAATTTACCTTTTTTCCACCACTAGTAGGCACTTACTTGCATGTAGCCAGCTCTGTCTGCGCTCTTCTTCCAGGATGGGCTCAGGCTAAGCTCAAAAAAGCCCTGAATATCCGAAAAAACTCTTGCCATCCATGTGATGCAGAGTTCATGCTACAAGTTTCCCATTCTCCATTTGATTTCATTCCCATCACAATGGAAATAAGCCAGAAAACGTTGTCTGAGACTGCAAAAAGAAGACCCCATAAGGAAGGATGGAGAACAAGGAGATCCACGTTGCCACAGACCAGAACATTGCAACGTTAGCACACATAATAATAAATTCTTGAATAAACCTGGGCAAAAAAATTCTAGTACACAACATTATGGTACTGAGACATCAACACAGCGAATAGCTCTAATGGCAGCGCTTCCAGATCCACATATAGGGATGGATGAGAAGCATGTGTTGCCCATGGACATTTTGTGGTGATTTCATTATTCTGCTTTTTGCCTATGGTGAATTTAGAATGCATTCATACCATGCCCAGTTTTCCCTTTACCAGGTGAATATTAAATCAGGGAAAAAATACAAATATCTAAACAGCAAAAACAGACCCTAAAATCACATTAACTTATTTTTTACCCTTCCAAACAAGTAATACTTTTGAAGAAAAGTTTGCATTTTGCTATCAGGCTTTTCTGCAGCTCTCCTCCAGGAAATGGAGTATATATAATTAATACTCTTTAATAAAGCTCAAAAATGCAACAGATGCAGGCAAAAGTGCACGTCATTTTGAGCAGATCTTTGCAGAACAGACATTGCATATTGTGTTCATCTTTTTCCACGATCACTGCTATGACAATCTGGTGTGTTTAGCAGTTGTTGCTGAGTAAGGCAGACTGGATTGTATTTGATTTTCTCCATGTCAGCCGAGAAACACAGCACTCTGGTGCAGGAGAGAGGCCCTCGTGCTCGTTATTCTCGCTACCAGGAAAGGCTACACCGTTATTAATTTACAAGTATAATAATGCATTGCAATCTGGAGGTGCACGTGCCAGGAGCTTTCAGTAAGTCCCGCAAAAAAAATGGCTAAAAATAAGATACTTGTGCCTGGGAGAGTCCTAGGAACTGGCAAATGGAACTGCATAAACTCCCGAGCGGAAAAGCTATGGGATTCACATATTTTGTCACTAAAACCTATGGACATCGTTGCTATCTTATAAAAGCAAAGGGTTTTAAAAGGGAGCACGAACGGAGGATCACCTCCTGGAGAAGCCAGGCTCCAGCACAGCGGAAACGTTTCCCCTTCCAGCATTCCTTCTGGGTGCCAAATTTTCCTTCTGTTCTTCCCCACCTATTAAACAAAGCTGCAACTTCCAATTCCTGTCGGTTTCTCCGAAATCTGTGCAGCGTATGTGGTTCCCCTGGCAGCTCCGGGCCGGGGCGGCTCCAGCAGCAGCCTCCACTTTTGGCTGCCTCCAGGACCCCCGGTCGCCCCTGGAAAGCAGCAGGGGAAGCGGATCCGGTTCTGGAAGGACTTTTTGTTGCGGCTTTTCCAAATCTTCCAAGGATTTGGAAGGAGCTGTGCGGGGAGCTTGGTGGATGTGGCTGCCGTGTTGGTGGCACGTCACCTAACTGACCCTTCCTAAAACACCCCAAAAACGCTGCCAGGGAGGGAAACTGGGGCTAACCTTGCAGTGAGTTACACGGTTCTCTGCAAGGCAGCAGTTTTCCTTAGAAACCTTCTCCTTTCTGCTGTAGACCCCCGAGTCCATTCTGGCTCCTTCCAGATGGATGTTTGGGCAGCACCAGCACGTTGCAAACACGCCGATACCTCCCGCTCACCCGCAGAAGCAGGTGGATGCTTAAATCACGAGGTGGCCAGCAAACTGGGGAGAGTTTTGGGGTCTTTGCAGCAGAAATCCGCTCGCCGAGTCAATATTATCCACTTTTGTTATTGGAACCACCGTGAAGGCTCCTGGTTCACAGATGTGAACCAAATTAAGAAGCTTATGCTGTTGCATTCCTCTTTATTACCGGGAACAAAACAAATCTGGGAGATACAGACCCTCTTAAAGTAATTATTGTCTGGCTTTTATTTAAAAAAATGCAGCTAATTCCAAAAACTCTACAGTTCCTGAAGGTTTTTTCAACCTACAAAAGTCACGTTAATTATAAGATTAATTTGTTTTAATTCCCTAAGCAAAAAATATTGACTGGATGAGAAATTAGCACATGTAGAGCTGCAGATGTCATTTGGCCTCAGATTTCCTGAACGATAAATACAATTGTTAAATATCTTCCATATAGCTCTGTGACAAACCCTCAGATTCATGGGATGAAATCAGACTGTGAAGAAGCCACCAGGAGAGCCAGGCTATCAATTTGCCATAATGCAAGAAGGAAAACAGGGGAATCTTCTAAGAAATAAATAAAAACAAAATCTTTTAAAGACATCTGGTCCACATGTGTCTGAAATAATGCAGTAATTTAAAGCACAGTAATTAAATGCAAGAAAAACAGAAATTTCACCTTGGAGCAGGGGAAGTAACTCATTGCAGTTTTAATATCATTTCCCAATTTCTGGAAATTTAGTTTATCTGTGGTATCTTTTTAACCTTTCATTTTGCCCTAATAAAGAAAATAGACTAATAAATAGGTTTTTCGTTCCTTTCTAGATGTAGAATGTAATACCTTTAATGTTATCCTCAGCTGAAACTATAAATATATGCATCTTTTTTATCTACTGCTTTAACTCCCAGCTAGCTCCTTTGCAGTCTTAAGGTGGAAAAAATCCTCATATTAGGATTATTCCTTCTTCTCTACTGGATGCCCTGAGTGAATCAGGAGTACATGTTAATACAGTGTGGATTCATAAAATTCCATTTTGGGAAATCATATGTTTTTAGAAAAAAAAAAGAAAGATGAATATATTTATCCGGAAAAGGGAGGTGAAATATCTTGTTTCAGTGAATGAATAAAAAAAAAACATTTTTCCCTACCTCTGCATTTTTAGCATGATTTTGCTTTGTGCTTGGTGAGATATTATTCATTCCTTGCTTTCCAAGTTGGTGATTGAAAGAGTAAAGACATCATCTCAGGACAGGGAAGAGATGTAAGAATCTGATAAAACTGAGTTTTGCTCTTGAGGGCTGGACTAAGGGAAATATGCAGCTGGGAGGTGTAAGGAGAGAGGGACTTTATGCCGAGGAAAATTTAGGAAAAATGCTGTTCTGATGAGCAAAATCAATTCCACAAGTAAACAACTAATGCTGAGATATGTTCTGTTCATTCAAGGGAACACGATAAAGATCCTGAAACTTTCTTTAAAGTGATGCTGCAGCTTAAAGCCAAAGGGCTCCCTTTTCGTGTCTCCGTCCTGGGCGAGTCTTTCAGCGAAGTTCCAGGT
>NW_010587920.1:15000-23729 GCF_000705375.1 Tinamus guttatus
GTAGACATGCTGTGGAAACCATAACATAAAATATGAGTTACTTACAATAACTAATTTTAATCCCATCTGCTAAGTATGACAACATTAGCATTTCCACTTAATTAAAAACACCCTTAAAGCAGCAATGTTTTAATCACTCCATTTTATTTACTCTCCTCCGGTGTCACTTATAATTGTAACTTTTTATTTTTTAATAATGAGGGATTTTTTTTTCGCTGTGCATCACACAAAAAAGTGCTGTCGATAATTAGCAGTCTTCTGTTATTACTAGACTCAGGTGTCACAACTGTGTCTCATCCTCATTACAGTAAAAAA
The DNA here is from genome assembly GCF_000705375.1 of Tinamus guttatus. Next base: position 15,316 of record NW_010587920.1, read on the forward strand.
TTTCACCTATCAGATTCATTATTGCTAGATAATGCGACTGAGAGCCTTAGCAGGCCCTCCAGAAAAGTAATTCAGCCAAGCAAAATTATCAGCTAATTATATTTAGAATCAAAAGCCCAACAACTATTTGCAGATAAATTGTATGAATTGAAGTGAATAGATCTGAATATTAAGATTCATAGATTTAGCAGATGATTTGTTAATTGGAATAAAAAGGTCATTTACTAGCCATTTTAACAATAGATCAATCGGAGCGCTGTTTATTATTTAACTAGTAGCGCTCAAGAAGTGGAATGGAGAATAATTGTATTATTGTCATGATATGAGGCTTATCTGGAAAATGGCCCAAACGGGGGGTTTTTTGGGTGCTTTTCTTGCTATATTTGGCCCCTACATGTCCGGTTCGTTTCGAACGGGCTGGGAAGGGGACCTAGAACAGGGAGCAGGAACCTGAACCCCTCCAGAGCCACCCAAGCGTTGGGGTGGGAAGGTGGGAAAGGCCAAGGCAAACAGCAGCCTTTGGAAATGACAGAATTCCAAACCCGAGCCGGTATCCGGCAAAGTGCACAAGTGTGACATTCCGAGTTTACTAATTCATGCTGCTGCTAGAGGTTTGTAAGGGGAAATTGCGTGCTCAAGTGATGACTCAGATTGCATCTTGGCCTGCAGTTCTGTTCTAGGGAGCTGCTCTTCTTTTTTCTTTTTTTTTTTTTCCTTTTTCCTTTTTTTTTTCATCCAGACGAAATGATTAAAAAGCAAATATTTTAACATAACTTAGTGATCTAAGCTATTACTGAAATGTCCACAGTTTCACTCTTTTTTTTTCTAGATTAAAGAAAACTTTAAAAATCTATTTGCTTTGACATATGACACAATATTTAAGAACTGAAATCATCAATTAAATCACACATCAGAAACATTTCCCTTTGGTAAAAAATATAGTGCTAGACGATGTACACTTTGAAATTGTTGTTAATGTTTAAAATGCAATCTGAAGTACATATGTTATTTCAAAAACCATAAACTACAAATTTTAAAAGTTTATGGAAAAAAACTGCAATCGTTCCTCAGCAGAGCATTTGCAGAGAAATGTATATCTTTGTTTTTTGATGGTTTTTTTTGGGGGGGAGTGGGGTTTTTTTGTGGATAAGCATAGTTGTCTAGTATGGAAGCTGGCTGTGTTATTCTTTATTTTATTTTTGTTCCTGTTCAACACTAAAGCAGAACTAAAGGAAACAGTTCATTCTGGGCTAGATTGGCTGCCTGAAATAAAGCAAAGAAGCCAAGAGACATGTGAATATAGTGAAAGTCTTGCAAATTGTCACTGAAAATAAAAGGTGAACATTGATGGGATTTCAGATTTTTTTTTCTAGGGACTGAGGCAAGCTGAAGTTAAAAATAAAGCCCTCGTATGGTCAACACGTTGGAGGAAATTCAAAGACTCTCATAAAATAAACATATTCTAAGAAGTGTTTTGAATTTCACTATGTAATTTCTGGCCAACAGAAATTACAGTTGTATCTTCAGAGGGACATTATGTCAGATCAATGGTCATTATGCAAAAAAAAACAAACGGAAAACTTGACGCTTTAACCCGTGGAAGTCCTGGAAAGTAACGGAAATGACCTGAATTGTGGGCATAAGCCGGGAGATTCCGGCCGCCCGGATGCTGCGGAGCTGTCACCTTGGGATGCTGCCGGTGGCCGTGTCCGTGTGTCACCCCCGCGGCCCTCGCCGCGTTATTAAGAAAAGCCGCCCATGCTTCCCCATGTTGCTACATGTGTCTGTCTGCTGATTACAAAATGTGTTAAGCAGTATTTAAAAAACAAAAAAATGCAGAGCTGCGCTTTGATTTATTCAGCGCACAAAACATATGCTCACTGTTCTGTTCTATGCAATTCATATGATCAATAAAATTTTCTTTAAAAAGAGCAACTTTGGCATTTAGAAGGATTGCGCTGCCGAGCAGGGGAATGTTTCGCTCGTGCCGTGCGTGGTCGCCCTCCCTGCTCTTGCCACAAAGTAAGTTTTTGGCTCGCTCACGTCTTTTTTTTCCCATTTTTGCTGTTTTTACCCGCAGGATGGAGGCTGTGTACTGCGGCTGCTACCCGCTGTGTCCCCGGGCCCTCGTGTACCCCGAGATCTTCCCAGGTAGCTGCTTTCCCCCCGCGCTCCCTGCTCCAACGCAGTACGTGATTCCTGCCGAAACCCAAAGTTCGGGAATAAACTCGAGCACAAGCAATTGTTTATTTGGCAAGCCGGCATGTTAGTGTTAAGGAAAATTTTATGTGTTTTAATACATTAGACGAAGTTTATATTTACCATCTGTTCTTTTAAGATAGCACAAAAGCAAGTTTTGAAATAGCATTCTTCATTGTGAGCATACACAAGCCATAATGATAGATTTTTGGTAAAAAGGTCAGTGATGCTGCAGTGGTTTGCAGATTTTTTTTTTGATGTGCAGAGGGCAAAAAAAAAATGGAGGCCTGAAAATCCCACCAAATTATTTAAACAATTCAATAGTTAATAGTGTATCACGGTGGTACAGGATTCACACTAATGCAGGACCAGTTCTTTGAAAAATCTCATCACTAAATGTATCACATATGCATTGTGTTACATTAGAATAATGTATTTTAATCACCCAAAGGAGATGTCTAAACAGCACAACTACACAGTCTTATTTAGCATTAAACATCCTTGTGAGCTGAGGTAACCTTATAAAATCATGCTTAAATAATGTAAAACACGAGGCGGCACAGAGCAATATGCATTTTTAATTAGTAAAGTGACTAATATCGAGTGTGTGCTTTGAGGTTTTTGTTTCATTAAAAATGTATCTGTTTTTCCTGCAGCTGAATATCTGTATTCTACACCTGAACAGCTTTTTAAAAGGCTTCAGAATTTCTGCAAGAGACCAGATATTGTAAGGAAACATCTCTATAAGGTACTTGCTCAGAATAGTTTTACATGATATAATGCCATATTGATGTACAAAGGGGGAAAAAAAAACTTAAAAAAACAACATTTAATTAACATACTAATGTTTAAAGGAAACATGCAAGGGAGGGATATTAGTTGTTACACTAACAAGGATTAATTAAACTAGATGCCAGTTGTATTAACCTAGGTCTTATGAAATATGTGCACTTAATGCATGCTACATGCTTTTTTTTTTAATTTATTGTTTTCTAAAATGACTGTCCTTTACATTTGGACCCAAGAGGCTTATAAAAATGAACCTGGATTAATGTAACTCATTAGTTTAAAAGGAAAATAAAAGAAAGATACTACAATTATACTAATGAGGATAAGCCTACCTTTGCATTCTAATTTAATTTCTGGTCCTCAAAAAAATGCAGGTGACTTATCATCAGGTAAGGTTTTGGGAATATTTGAATTAGTTTGATGATCATAGCTATTTTTGCTCTTTGTTTTGTAAAGCAGAGTGAATATAAAGTTTTCTGTAGACATAATTTGCTGCTTCACAGTTATTTATTTAGAGAAAGCAGAGTTTAAGTGGCAGAGCAGCTACCGAAGCTTCGATCAGGTGTTCAGCACCAGTCTTCCAGATGCGTGTTTGTATTGCTAGGAGTCAAACTTTACTTTCGCATTAGGTGAATACAGGTGAAGCACTAAATTTGACATTATTTCAGCAAAAAGCCGTGCTTACATAGCAGGACATTTATAAAATACCTGTATATTTTGCACACCAAGATGTCAACTTGCACTGCTGACCGCTCAGGTCCCACTTCTGCAGCCCTGGCTGCAGTGTGAGCAGGGGAGAGGCTGTTCCTGGCAGGAGCAGGACATTTCAGGTGGCATTTTGTGACTGATCAGGTCGAGTAATCTCTGTATTTGGCTACATTTGGCTCTTTCCACCTTTGGGCTGCCTCTCTATGCCAGTTTTGCCCATGGACGACTCTTTCAGTGACCTAAAAATAGACATTTGCATAATGATACATCAAAGACGATGTTGTTTTCTGCAGGAAACAGTTAAACTTCGAGAAAGAAAAAAAAAGGAGAGAACCAAAAATGCAATTTAACACCCAATTTCAAGCTCATTATCTTTCATTGTCTATTAACTTGGCAATGGTTCAGAAGGTAGCTCATAATAGTTTAAAATGCTGACTGAACACTTCCAGCGCTCAGCGTCGCTCCCGGACTCGGCAGCGTCGTCGTAGTTTGGGATAGGGCCTGGAAAGCAAAGCCGGGCCCAGAGTGGGTCCCCAGGGTTTCTTTAACCCACATGGGCTATTTTGCGACTAAACTCATCACAAAACCTTCTAAAAAGAGCAAAACGCGGCATCCTCAGAAGGACCCTGGATCATCTTTGTGCATGTTTTTGCTATTTTTTCGTTATTATCATTAAGGATATCCAAAATGTTCAGGCAGCTCTGGATTCCTGCAGCTGTTCTCCATGCCCGTGCTGGTGGAGGTAGGAGCAGAAGGAAAGAGGAAGAAGGAATTCCCTCTCTTTCATGCTGGGTATTTGTGCTTGCCAAACTAAACATCAGGATGGAGCAAAGAGCATCTCTGGGTCAGACATTTCCCTTGGAGGATGCCCTAGGACCCGACAGTGTTTGCAAGCTCCCCAGGCAGGACTTCCCTAAACCCTTTCCTTTCTGCATTATTTGCTTTCCATTTACTTTTCAGTTCCCCCTCCCATTCACATTCTTAATTTAAAACAGTCTGTATAGGAAAAGGAGACCATGGAAAGGGCCATCAGGGTTGCCCAAAGCCAGGCTTGGAAGGAGCTGACAACCCCAGATAATGTCCCTCAGCCCTCAACACTCAATGAGTGCGGCCGAGATGCCATCAGCTCGGGTCCTCCAAGAAAACCTCCTCTCGCTGGGGCTTGTTTAATGGAGAAGAGCATTTGCCCCTTTTCTGACATCCATCCCGTGCTTCCCAGCCCAGGAGGACACACACCGTGGGGCTTCCTTCTCGCTCCCACCACTGCAAAGAGAAGTGCCTCTCCCGAGTCCAAAGGGATTGACTACTGCTAGAATCAAATTAAGATCTCACTGAGACCTTCGACATCCGAGTTGTTTCCCTTCTTAGGATTTGACTGTGTAGACCAGTTTTAACAAAATTTTCATTCCCCCTCCCTGCCATACTCCTTTTCTTTTTGCTCCAATTGAGATTTTTGATATTTTTGTCATTCCAGGAAAACTGAAGTAGACAGGAAAACTGCTTCTCTTTCGTCCACACTTTACTGATCTTCTCTTGGTATTCATTGTTGTCATTCTTTAGGTGATAGGTGCCCGTTGGACCTTCTCTTTGATGGCTTTCCATAGCAAGGAGCTTCATGGTGCGTTTGCACACTTAGCTAGAGGCATTTCCTTTAATCAGCACAAAGTTTCTCTGCCCTCATTTCCTTGAGGGTCTCCTGCTTCATGAGTTGTTCTCCTGCAGACAGAAGCTCTCAGTCCATCTTTTCGATGCCTTTCATGCTCTTGCAGACATTTGTCAAGCACTTAGGGTACGTTGGTCTTCTCAGCTCTCCTCGTAAATGTTTTTCTGCGTTTATGTTCTCCTCTCCTATCATTCAGCCCATCCTGATGCTCCAGAACGGCTTCAGGATGGGATCATCATTACTTGGCAGGGTGTTGTAGACCACGCCATCAATTTCTGCATTCTGTGATCACTGTCAACCTGTTCCTTAGGCAGGCAAACTGCTGTTTACTTTTCTAACCACAAACGTATATTGAACAGATGTTTTTTTACAGTGTTCTCCAAGTCTTCTGTCCCGAGCTGATAAAATGAATTTAGAGCTCTATAGGGTGTTTGACTACTGCAAATATCTCTGTCCATCCTACCAACTTCCACTCATCAGCAGAGCGGTTTTGCAGATAAAAGTGTTGAATTTTTGCTTGTACCTAGCTGTGATGGGAGTTTGCAAGCACGAGGGGGAAACTCATGGTTTGTTTTCCTGTGAGCCTAATTTTAAGCGTTTTCAGAAATATGCTAAATATGGGCAGCATTATTCATGGTAGGAAGCTCTGGAGTGCAGGACAGTGCGCCCATGCTCTCCTGACTGTGTCTAGGACTAGAAAGAGCTGCTTAAGGACAGGTCCTTAAGTACCAGTGTGTGTGAGATAAGGATTTCCTATGTCACAGAAGCCTTTGGTTACTTATTTAGGCCACAAAACCAGAATAATTTTGGAAGGGACCTCTGGATGTTATCTGCTCCAGCCTGTATTCAAGGACGTGCCAGCTCCGAGGTTGGATCTAACACCAAGTTGGATTGTGCTGCTCATAGCCAGGTCAGGTCTGAAGTTTAGACATTTTTTATTCCCATCTATATTGCTGATACAGCTGAAGATGCGCCCAGTTTGGGATGTTTCCAAGGGTGGGAAGATCTGCTGGAACATGGAACAGAGCCTTTGCATTTTGGGCCAACCTGAGGCCTTAGCAGTGCTCATAGCAATGCAGATCCTCATTGCAGATGAACTAGCAGGGACTGAAGGTAGCCTTCTAGGTCATCTTGAGACCCTGCTATATGTACATATATATGTACACACACCTATATATACCCAGCCTGGAAAACACTTTCCTGCATCTGAACTTCTCCCAGGACTTGGCTGTCCCTGGGCTTTTCAGCAGATCTTGGTTCGTAGCTCATAGCAGTTGGCTATGTTTGTAGAGCAGGAAGAAAGCATTCATTAAGAAAAGGCAGTTTTGTGTCCATCTTGCAGCATAAACGCAAGGACTTTGAACTTTTTATTATAACAATATTAGATAGCTTCCAATTTAGTTTCAGAAAGTAAATGAAAACTGGCAGATGAAGCACAGCTGCTGCAGAATGGTAAATGGAGAAATGGGTCAAGGGAATATGATTGATGGAAAAGTTGGAGAAAGAATGAAATTTTTTTTTCTCTCTCTTTTTTTTCCAGTAAAATATATCCAAATTACCTTGAGAAAGAGAGCCAAGAGCTCCTTTCCTATGGCTGCAGTTGGCCAGCGTGGTCTGAACCATCCCTTCCTAGTCTTATCTAAAACTGCACCCCACATTTGATCTTTTTCCTTTGTGTTTAAAGAGAGAATGAAAGAAAGAAATGAGTTTTAAGATAAAGAAAATGCTTTACCACAAGCAGCTTTGCAGCTTGACTGTCACTTGCAAAGGGAAGGAACTGGGTCACAGGGGAAAGCTGACCCGGACAAATTAGTTCTGCAAATCGCTGTGCTTTCTTGTACTCCAAATCTCAGGTTTTGTGCCAAATAGTAACCTCCAGTACTTAATTTTGTTAAGGAAATATTTAAAAATGCTAAAACATAAACCAGATCAGGCCTATCTGTTCCAACTGTTGAGAAGCAGAAGGTCTGAATGAACAAACTGTCCTTATTATAGTCTAAAGGTTAACTCTGAAGTCTGATGATGACCAAGTAAATATTAATTATTTCGTTTCCACTCTTAGGGCAGAAGAAACAAAAAAGTTGATTATAGCATAAAAGATACTGTATTGCTGCTGACATCTCGGTCTGATGCCTTTCTTCCTTGGGAAGATCATGCTTTATATAAGAACTGGGCTAATCTTGATGAGTTGGTCTCCTTTATTTAGGAACTGTTGGCTGATATATGCTCTATACCTTAGGAAAAGCTAAAGAAAGATACTTGCCCAGACCTTTGCAAAGTTATCACCAGAAATATAAAAGCATATGCATCTGTAATGCTGTGATGTTGCTTTACCAGAGTCAAAACCCAGGAGCTCGCTCAGCTGCAAAGGACGTGCAAATAAATACATTGCAATGTGGAAACTGTTAAGCGTGCAAAAAAAAGGAGAAAATGTGGGTGGAAATCTCTTATTTTCACTAAAAGCAGGGCCTGGCGAGCCGTCCTCACGCTGTCTGCTCCTCGCAGGGCGCCCCGGCCGGCTTCTCCTGGGCAGAGCTGCGCGGCCGATTCCGGGCCCTGCTCGGCGCCGGAGCGACGCGGGATTCGCGACAGATGGGCCCAAGTCACAAACTTGCAGCCTAAGGCAGAATCGCAGAACTTTCCAGAGTGTGCCCATATTTACCTGATCAGAGAGCAAAGAAAATCTGCAGAGGAAGCCGAGCCTGGCTGCTTGTCATAGCTGACACAGAGCCATCTGCCACAAACCTGTGGCGGCTTCAGATCTCCAATCCCTGCCACCACCCCGGCTCAAATTAAATACAGATTCGTGGAGACGTTGTGATGGTTACACATGTCCTCGGCATCACATGCAGGAGCCTGTTCAGAAAAAAAAAAAGAAAAAGGGGGAAAAAAAAAAAGAAAATAAAAAATATGTGGCCTGTTGTATAACCGCACTCATGTATCCCATATGTGGTGCCACATTGAATTTCCGGTGGAATCTGTTTTTCTCCTTTGTACTGGGGGACGCGGTGCCGGAGCGCGCGCTCCGCGCCGGCGCGGCGGGCGCCGCCTTCGG
>NW_010587920.1:23777-49940 GCF_000705375.1 Tinamus guttatus
CTTTTTTTTTTTTTTTTTTTTTATTTTTTTGCAAATTAATGGCTCGCTGGCACCGGGGGTTTTTAAGCGAAGGTATTAATAAGGGGTCTGGCAGGTAATCCCATGATTCACCGAGTTACATTTGCATTTAATTAATCTTAAAGAAAGCTGAAAGATAAACAGCTGTAATTCAAACTAGCATGGGAAATATGCTACATGGTGCCATCTATCCGATAAAATGAAAGCCGAGACACTTGTTTTATTTCTCTCAAGGATGGAGAACAAACAGATAACGGTCAAAATACTTCCAATAAAAACCAGTAGCTGCAGTTCATCAAGGATCTTTGCATCCAGTTACAATTGCAGCCTTTTAAAGATAAATCACTTACGATTCCAGCAGTCAAGCTGCTGTATTTGTTGATGTAAAATGTTTTGAAGATGTAGATTGTACAATAAATTTTTAATAAAGTGCCCACTGCAATTTTTAATTAGCATATCTCATTCATGTATAAGTGTGTACATCTATCTGTGTGTTTATCACGGCGCGCATCCCCGTGCCAGAGTCGATGGATGCGGTTGTGCTTTTATCTGATCGAGCAGGATCTGCTTTGCAAGCCAGGATGAGCAATTCCAGGGTTTCCAGCTTGGGATGGGAAGAGGCGCGGGGCATCCTCGGGAAGTGGGATTGCTCCAGAGCCTGATGCCAGCACCAGCTCCCCGCTTCGGTGCCGGGGAATCCTTCGTCTGCTGTGTGTTTCCTGTGGTGATCCAGGTTTTCAATAACCATGGAGAGCTTCGTGAGGCCTCTTTCACCAGTTTTCCTAGATCCTGGCTATGAAAAAGGGCAAGGAAGTCCTGCTTGCAGACCCAGCACTCCCAGAAAGTGCCCCCAAAACAGGCGAAAAGCCCCGGGATCTGCACACCCCTGGCTAGTGAATGCACAGGTCCAGGTTATTATTTTAAAACAAGCAAAAAAAACACAAAAATACCCCCCAAAACCACAGGAGGGACAACCAGTCTGATTCCTCTGCCCTTCCTCCATAGCTGAGGGTGTAAATATACCCCCATATATATCTACATTCCTGGGGGGAGGTGGCCTAGGGCTGCAAGTCCCATGCTGGACACAGAGGGATAGGGAGAAGTGAGGCCTGGCTGAGACATGTCTTTTCCAATACAATAAGGACCAAAAATCCTAAAATAACTGGGGAATTTTGCTTATTTATTTATTTTTTGCCGACTGTCCCCGCTGCGGTGGCGCGGCCGCGCTCCCTCGGTGTTCGCAGCCCCGAGACCTCTGCCGTGGCTCCAAGCTGTTCCAAATTAGGATGCTAGATTTTTCTAATTGCATTTTTAAAGACCGAGCCAGCAGTTCATTAGAAATCACGGAGCGAATTCTGCTGCTCTGTTACACCAATATAAATCTTGAGTGAATTTATGGCAGGATAACGGAGGGTAGAGCCTACCTCCCATACTGTTTATTAAAAGTTAAAGGGCTTTGAAAATTAAATTCACCTTTCACTAGTTGGGCTGTTTACTCTTTGCTTTTGGATTCCAGGCAGGACAGTCAAAACGAATTAGCCGGCCTCGTTGCTGCCCATAGTCACTTTTAAGTTTGGTTCCCATGTACAAGCACAAGACAGTTTGTGTGGAAAAGACCGGGGGGCATTTTCTCCCAAACAAATTGTTTTCATGGGAATAATTTCCGAACGAATTATATTAAAGCATTTCCATGTATCTTCGATCTTGCAGAAATGTTTTCTCTCTGCCCATCCTGCAGCTGGAGCACTGTAAGAAGCAACCCGGGAGGATGACGGGGATAACCCTATTAAACACTTTTAAGGTGATCCCATACAGCAAGCAAACGGGGAAAAATAAATTAAAAAAATAATCCTAAGTGACGAACCCTTGAAAATAAGGTTTTATAATAGAAGTGCTGCCCGGACGTTCATTATAGGGACTAAATAGCAGCACCGCGTTGTGGTCGCGGGCTCAGCTGTTGCTCACAGCGCAGCACCCAGCGCCGGGTGCTCCCGCCGAGACGGATTATCCTGGCATCATCATCATCATCATTATTATCATCATCATTATTATTATTATTATTATTTTACTTATTTAGGGGAAAGCACATCCTCGTGCGATGCTCATAAATAAATAATGCCACCAGTGGGGGGAAAAAAAAAGGAGAAAAGGAAAAGCGCCGCCTTTCCGCGGAGAGAGCCGGCACCGCCACCGTCACCCGACGGATCCCGGCGTGCTTGTGAGCAAAGGAGAAAGGATGGAGAGGAAAAAAGAAAGGAAAGGGGAGGGGGAAAGGAGGAAAAAGGAGGAAAATGGGGGGGGAAAGGAAAAAAGAAAAAAAGGAATAAAGGGGAAAAAAAACAAGAAAAAAAGGGGGAAAAATGGAAAGAGAAAAGGAAAAAAGGAGGGAAAAAAAGGGAAAAAAAAGAAAAAGAAAAAAAGAAAGGGAGAAGGAGGAAAGCCCGAATGGCAGCGTGGCAGAGCGGAGCACGGGGATGCGGGGGGTTAACCCTTCGCGGGACGGTGGCGCAGGGCTGGCTGGTCTGTAAACAATAGTAATTAGCCCCTTCCCAAATCGTAGCGCTGATTAAAATCTCGGGGTCATTATTTATTCATCACAGGAGCCTCTTCGCAGACCTGGGAATAGTGATTAAAACCGGAGTGCTCGGCAGCGCGGTGGCGGGGGGGGGGGGCACCTAGAAAGGGGTTAAAAAAGAAGGGAGAGAGAAAACGGAGCAAAGGGGATGCTGCTCCGCAGAACCAATATGTTCCTCTTCCCTTGCTGGCAGGAATGATCCGATTCCCCCCAATTTTGGTATTACGAAAATGTTTCTCATCCTAAGTACAAGTGTTAGACTGAATCCAGTTGGTACTGAAATTGCAAACACACTTTTCGCTCCTAGAAAAGCCAGCGCGGAGGAACTTCTTTTAACTCCATAATAGCAGGTTACGGCGCAAATGCACAACTGCGGGTCCGGCAGCCAATTACGGGGTAAATATCCGCTGTTTACGGCGAGGTGTTAAACGAGCCCTCGGAGCACAAAGGCTCAGACGGTCTAAGCTACAATTTGTGCTTCATCCCATTAAGATCTCCTCAAAAAGGCCCGGGCTGCCCTAGGTGCACGGAGCATATCCCGCGCCGCTGGTTTTAGTGTGCTTTGGTTCAATACACCCTCTTGTTTACTTTTGGAAATTTAAATAAATGTCAGCATTGTATAATTTCTATGTTAACAAAGCAGTGAGCAAAATCCCTTGTATGTTTATAAAATATTATTGTTTAATTCACATAGTTTAGGAATTCCAAATGTTGAGAATAGGAAGGAGGCCAAATACCATCTGTTTATAACTATGATGCATCATCATATGTGTACTTTAAAAAAAGAAGAAGGGAGAGGGGGGAAAAAAGCTTGGTCAATCATGCCACTGTCGGATCTGTTAGGAATACGGTGGGGATGTGAAATTGCTCCCTGCCGTTTGCAGGGGGGTTTTAGCTTTAACTCGGCTCGGGATGTGGCGGGAGCCGCTCCCGGCTCCGCTGGAAGGATGCGATGGAAGGAGCCGCTGCTCCCGTACCCACCAAGGCTGCCGCTCGCTCCCGGCCGCGCTCTTCCCGCTGGATGCAGGCGAGGAAGCAGCACCAAGGGGCTTGGAAAGATCCCTACGGGGGAGCCTGTGCGTGTTTGCCAGTTCTTTTCAACTGATTCATGCCTTCGCATCCCCAGATTTCTAAGGACAGGGGGAAAAAGCCCAATGATTTTCTTCTCTCTCCTGCAATGTGCAGGGTATAGGCCAGCAGTTAGCTAATCGCAAATATTTTATACATATATATATGTTATTTTAAAAAGAGAAAATCTCCCTCAAACATTAACATCTCTCGGTCCAAGCTAAAATAGGGACTTGTTAAAAATACCCCCCGCCGGTCCGCTGAGCAGCACACGGCGCCCAGTAGGAAGACAGGGCAGTCCATGGGCTTAAAAACCAGGAGCGCATCCCTAAGCGGATAAGAAGATTCTATTTTTCCTCTTTTCCAACCCCAGGTTGATTAGCGGCGTCGTCAGGCCTCGTCCCATGAAGGCGCTTGGGCCGTGGGCCGGCTGCGGCGTCCCCAAGGATGCTCCACACGTCCCGAGCTCACGGGCACTGACGTTCAGCACAATTTGTCTTTGGAGTGAAAGCGGGGGAGATTAATAAACTTAATCTGTCCTTGCTGGGGCGGCGAGGACAGCGGAGTGCTGCGCTCCGGAGTCCTGGCAGCTCCATCCGGGACAGCCCCAGCTCCGGAGCAGCACCCACAGGGCGTCCAATGCTCTGATCGATGCCTCCTGCATCCGCACAGGCCCGGATTCACTGGGGCAAACCGGAGCAGGGGCAGCATCTCAGGCAGAAATATTCCCCTTTCCAATTCTGCATTGTGAATGTTGGCATTCCCAGAATTCCTTCCAAAATCCCCAAGCTTCACGCTCCCGGCCAGGAGCAGCGGCCCCGTCCCCACGATCTCGCCAGGGGTGGATGCCACCGTGTGCGCCATGAGCTGCAAGCACCGAGGATGGGTCCACACCAAACACTCGTGGCCTCATCGTAGGGAATCAGGGCTGCTGTCCTGTAACGCGCTGAAGAAATTCCACCGGCACCTGTTGAGAATGGGGTGGCTTTTTTCCTTTTTTACTCCTTTTTTGGGCATGGACACGAATTCACCTGGTCGCTGTGAACCCCGGATGGAGCCAAGATCCTCCAAAAAGTACTTGGAAAAACCCCAAACACAAATACAATACAGTACAAATTTTGTTTTGGTGGCCTTAGGATAGACACCCTGCACAGCTCTATATTGTTTTCTTTCATTTTCCTTTATTTTCCTCTTCTTTCGTTCTTCTTTTTCTCTCTTTTCCCATTGCTCGGCCCCACAGCAGGAGCAGAGGCTCCATTAAAAACACCCTGATGCCTTCGGGGCGCTGCAGGGAGCCCGTGTCAGGTGAGGGAGGCCGTGTCGGTGGGTTCGGGCTGTGATGCCGGTTTTCCTTGCTCTGCTCATCCAGGAGCTCCGGGCTCGCGGGGATGTTGGCCCACGCAGCCGCTCTCCCATTTTCCCCCTTTAGCCACGGCCCCAGCTGGCACCTCTATTTGGCCCCGGGACTCAAATGGGGAACCTCTGAAGAAATGTATTTATTTTTTTTAATGCTACAGGAAGCGGTTGTTGACTTATTAAATGACACATTTCCTTCTACATAACAGATTATCCTCGGGGTTAAAAAGCGTGATCTCTGCAGTGCTGGAGACAGGGACAGGAGTGAGGACACCAGCACTCCAGGAATATTTCTCGCTGACATTTGGAAATTAGTTCCCGAGCCGGAGTTCAGGATTCGGACGTCTCCGAGCGGCCAGGCAGATACCCAGTTTGCCAAAAAGCAGCTAAGGAGCCCAAGGATGGGCTACAACCCTGGAGCCCCGCGTCCCCTCCCCACCACGCACTTAATTCCAAGGTCTTGTGGCTTTGATGGGCTCGGGAGCAGCCATGAGGGTGACCCGCGCATGGGACCGGGATTAACCGGGAGCTGAAGGGCCCCGCGGTGCCCCGGTGCGCTGGGGCATGGGGTGGTGTCACACGAGGTTGTCCTGCTGGTGGTGGGACCCGAGCGACGCCGCGGGCGCCCGCGCGGGCTCTGCCCCCCGCGGCTCCGCGTGCCCGGCGCTAATTGGCCAAGGCTCCGTCTGAGACCATGATCCAGGCAAATCCCGTAGGCCGCGCGGGTCTTGGTGGTATTTGGATCAGAAGACTCATCCAAGCAACAGTAGTGCCGGGTTGCCCCTAATCCAGAGGACACGGGCACCTCCACAAGGTTATTTGTAGATTATAAGGCCAGGAAAGGACTATATGGATCATCTGGTGTCACGTGTACGGCACCAGCCATATGACTTCTCAGAATTAGGTCCTGTATGAACCAGAAAGCCTCATCCTCTACCCATGTAAAAATTGCTGAAAGTGCAGTGTCCACCAGGAACCTTGATAGCATTAATCCCAGTGCTTTTTGCTTTTTCCTTGAACAAGGATCCCCAAGTGGAGTTTGTTCCCTGTGACTATTAGATACTTGCTGAGAGGGTGGTTGCATCAGTCGCAGCACGGAGACCTTGGTGCCTTTAGGGCTCCATGCACAGATTTGGTGACATTCACACCAGGACGAGTGTCTGTGGTGGGACTGCCCATGGTGGAGCGGCCTCTTATGCATCCCCAATAGGAGGAATTTTAGGGCTCAGACAGAGGAAAGCAAATATCCACTGGCCTGGGGAAACTCTTGCTCGCAACAGGCATGGAAGACCTCATAGGAGAGAGGCTCTCTGGGTCTGGTGGCTTCAGGAAAAATGGGCTGGTGCCTTTGAGGAGCAGATGTCACTCCCCAACTCTACGTGAACGCAATGGGTGCTGTTGAACTGAACTGCTGGGTTTTAGGTATGAGCAGAAAAGCTTCCAAAAAACGGCATCGAGCATCAGTGCTCATTCTTGCAGGCAGCGAAGGATCTGGTGCTGGCGGACCGACGAGTCCCCCTGTTAATTAATTAATTGGGTCGGGTTGGTTCGAGCTCAAGGGCTGGCTTGGCGGTGGTCTTCGGGATGCGTCTGCAGATACAGGGAGCTGTGGATTTACAGCCCAGTGTGAAGCCTCGTAAAGGATGAAAATATGTGTGTAGTGGAGCTGTGCACACGCACATGGGCGCATTGCATAAAGTGATGCTAAAACACATACGTGTGCACGTAGCGTCCTGCTCGCTGCTCTGGGAACTGCTTCTAAATACATTTTATATCTCTTCCCATTACTGGCAGTGATATGTGTGTGCATGTTTTAAAGTCCGGTTATTCTGGTATGTTTTTTTTTCTTTCAGCAGAGCAGTATATTTGATTCTCTTTAAATTAAATGAATTTATTTGCCTGCCTCCCCTTAATGGCATCAGTTTTGATATAGCCTTTGTTCACACCCTTACAGGCTTCAGTCTAAGGGCTCTTTGTATTAACATTTCCCCCCCCCCTTCTTTTTTTTTTTTCCTTTTTTTAAGTTACATTACAAAGAGGTTTTAAGATTTCCCAACAGGCTTTTATTTAGCCGGCCCTTTTGATCTCAAACCTGCTGGGGCCTAGTGAAATCCTTACCAATTCTCCAGTAACTCCTCGCGATTGGAATTTGAAAAGACCCACCTGAAGGATTTAGCTCGCTCCATGGCCCCGGCCCTCCTATTCACGGGGGTCAGGGCGCCCTTTGTGAGCCCCCGCGCAGCCCAAGGTGCCCTTTGCATCAGTTGTGCTGCCGAGGACATAAAAAAGCAGGAGGACACAGACCTATATACCTTATTTCCTGCTATCTTTACTTAAAGGAGGAGCGCAGGGGGTCTGCTTAACATCCTTTGCTACCTAAATACCTTTTGGACATGGGAACTCAATAAAGGGACTTTCATTGCATCCATTACCCTACTGCGGTGCATAGCAAATTAGATTTAAAAGGGTACTTTTTCTCTCTCTCTTTTTTTTTTCCCCTTACAGCTATTTCTATCTTTTTCTTTAAAATTTCAATTTAGCGTCTGGTGACAGAATATCCTGTAATGTACATTAGAACTATATAACACCAATTATGCTAACTGTGAACATTATTTCAAAAGAATTAGTTATATTAAGTTATAGACAAACCATAGGGAAAAAAAAGGTCAGGTTAGGGAAGAAAAAAAAAAAGGAGCTATGTGATAATGTTTTAAAGTAGCGAGATGAAGCGAATGCTCTTTTTATTTTTAATCCTTTTCATTTTGCATAAGCCACATGGAAATATTGCTCCTCACTGGTTCTCCAGTATTTGGAGAGGGGGGAGCTCCTGGCACCTTGTTAGTTTACAGCTAAAAAACCATGATAGAAAACCTACCACTGGATTCTTGGAATTGTGTGTAATTTCCTCCATTCCCAAGAGAAGGGAAGGCATAAAAAAGACTTCGCAAAAAGTATTTGCTCAGATACTGTGTTTAGGAAAAAAAAACTACTGGCAGACCAAACTTGAAAGAATATAATAACTAAGCATATTTTGGTCACATTTTTCGTTGCTTGTTTTCTATTTAATGGCTGTAACACACATGATGTGTTTATGTCTAGTATTTTTGCTAGTTTTCTTAGATCTTGCTCTTACAAATTTCAGTTTGGTGTTAAACTAAATCCACTCAAAGAATGAAAGGTGATCTAAAGATGATGGGTTTTTTTGTCATGACTCTTCTTGTTGGTTTATTTTATTTCATTTTGGTTTTGTGCTTGGGGGAAGTGTTTCAAAGCATTAGCTATTTGGGCCTTTTATTTTTGTATATTTGATATGGATAGGTATTTCATTGGATGGGTTTCATGGAGAGGAATAAAAAAGCAATTCTCTTAAAAAAAATCATTTCTTTTTTCCCACATAGGACCTGTTTCAGAGTCTGTTGGGGGTTTGACGACCCATCACAACGCAATGAAGGTCTGGTCCTGGTGCTCCATACGAACACCTATAAGTTAGACCCTGTTATACATCTGCCTGGAACTGTGGCTTGCAGCAGCCTTATAGACCGTATCGGTTTTTCTGTGTTTTGGGGACTCCTTGCACAGGTCTAGGATGCAGCAAATTCCCACAACACAAGTCAAGACTCTCTTGCTTTGCATGTAGAGCTCCAAATGGAGCTAGAGTAGAAACCCTCACTTTTCCTTCAGTAGAAATTGAAGGCAGATGTGTGCAATGCCGTTGTTTTGGGGGAACAAATGATATTATTTTACCAGCTCGGTCTCTGCTGAGGCTCGATCAAAGCCCCAGATGGGCTAGGCCAGCCCTGTTTGCTAGATCCTCTGAAATGAAGTTTTCCCATCAGTGGATTCGAGCTAGTCTACCAACCTGGCAACTTCCAAACTGAGGCTTCAAATGGGACTTCTTTATTTTCAGAGAGTGCAAACCACAATTTCCCGGCTAATGAATTTGTGGAATGGATGTTAGATTTTCATACAAGCCCACCTTTAGGAGACAGTGCAAAGAAGGGGGAATTGGGAGGCGGAGAAGGAACTTTAGAGCATCAAAGCTTGACATATGCTTGAATATGTGTCCATGCACGCCGAGATCTTTACTCAGAACAAAGTTCCTAGACCTTGGCCATATGTGCCCACCTCAGAGAGGTTGGGCTGGGCTTCCCAGGTGTCTCTTTCCATTGTGCTGTCCCCACTGTGACATTTCTGGGAGCATTGCAGAAGACCCTCATTCCCACGTGCATGGTGGTACCTGGCTTTGGTTGAGGAGGCAGCACTCAACGCTGCTCCGGAGGCTGGAGAGGCCACAAGGAAGCCGAAATATTTCAAGTTTTCTTCTACCGACTCCCCCGGTGACCTCTGATAAGCAACTTAACCTGTTGTCCTCAGGATGCCCAGTAAAATGGGAGACCTTAATACTTATCTGCTGGGATAACAGTGCTTAATACTCACCTAATTGGATGACAATACTTACCTACATACCTCACAGGGGTGTTGTGAGGATTAATTAGTTAATGTTTGTAAAGTGCTTTGGAGATGGAAAGCGGTATATAGTACTGCTAAGCACTATTACTGCCTGCCAGCGCCGCGACCTTAACGGGGCTAAAGAGGGAATAAGAGTTTTTATATGTTTTTAAACAAGCCAATTGTTCAAGGAATCCAGACGCTGGAATTATTTTTAGGCAGAGATTTCTAAGAAAGCTGGGAAACAGAAGGGTATAATTACATGACCTGAAACTATTCTCGTTTCTCTTAGTTGACCAGCAAAACTCTATGTTAGTTAGGTGCCATTTGATGAATTGTAAAAACTGCTTCTCAAAGTTTAAGATATATCAGTGTTTACTCTTGCTGATGAAACAATATTTTTGAAATAAATATCTGTGCTACAATTTGGACAAACAAATGCTTTAAGTAAGGCACCGGAAGGGTTTCTGTCTGTGTTCTTTCTTTCTGCATTTCCCTTTGTAAGAGCTTTTTTTATCGGCAAAATTCTGCTCTTGTTCCCGTCAGCGTAACTGAAAGGTAACACCACTGCAATAAACGGAATTACACCACATAGAAAAGCATTATGTGAGAGCAAAATTACATTTATATGTGGTCTGAAGTACAAGTCGACACTTGGATCTGAAGAGAAATCAAACAAGCCACTCACTGAAATATATGCAAATGCAACATTTTTTGCTACAATGCACAAAAATTGTCAAGCTCTTTGTTGAGCGCCGTTTGTTTCATGGAAGCTCTTGAACAGGCACTGCAAAAGACCTGGTATAGAATAGACCATATTTTCCCTCTCACAGAAGGAAACTTGCAAGATTTTTGCCTTTAAATATTTTATTTGGTTCCTAATGTGGACTCTCAGTCCAAGAAAGCAACTTTATAGATTTCAAAGCACCCATTTGTATTTTTTTTGCAGGAGTATTTCTTCAGATCTTTTATTCTCCAGTGTTAGAGAGAATTCCCACAAATTCCTGAAATCTGTTAAAATACAGAGCAGAGTGCTTACACTGGTATGTTGTACATTGGCCGTCCCTTTTAAAAAGGCCGTGCATTTTCATTCTGGATATGCAAGAGAAATTCGATATACTGCTGGGCTAAGCACCAGGATTTGGTTGGCTCTTGGACCAATACTTACATTTCTACATCAGGCAAACGTAAGAATGGATAACATTTAAAACAAAACCTATCCTCGAAGCCTTCCTTATGGATATTATATCATTTGAAATTGTAATGGAGAACAGTCATGGTAATCAAGGGTGAGTTGAGGAAAACGGCATCAAAGAGGCAGCCAGAAGGAGAACTTGCCTCAAACTCACTGCCGTTTCCCAGCTGCTGCAGCAGCCAAGGAGACCATGGGGGAAGCTGATGGCCAGGCCACCAGGAACTGGACAGAAAAGGTCACCATTAACTGGTATTTGGTCTTTTGGCTGCGGTAGGGGCTCCACGGGTGTTGAATCCAGCTTTGGACCAGGGAAGAGTATGGAGTCCAGCTTTTGGAGTCCAGGGAGGAGTAAGGAGTCCAGCTTTGGACCAGGTGAAGTATGACTGTTGCCATCACCAGCAAGCTTGGCCAGTTAGTGGTTAGTGGATATGCATATTAATATAATAACTATCTAGTGTTTTCAGTTGGCTGTTTCCAAGGAGGAGCTGGTGGGACATGGTGACTTGGCATTTGGGGAGAAGTAGCCATACCCAGGCAGCTGAATTTGCACTTAAAATCTTGTTGATTTGGTTGAAATATAGTCCTTTGATTGGGCCTTGGTGCCTAATGTTGGCATTTCTCTGGACAGAAACTATTTCTAAAACACAGAAGAAGCACCATAGCTCAAGGAGTGAAGCCTTCTCCTGCCTTAACAGACAGGCTCCATCTGGTACTGCACATTTCCTGCTGGTGTTTACTGATTTGGGACACTTCTTGGAAAAGAGAAGCTCACACAGGAACATGCAGTTCAAACCCAGGCTATTTGGGATGTGAAGATGTAGGAAGACCAAAAGGTTGTCTTAAATGCAGCCCTCGTCTGGAAGCAGCTCTGGAGCAGAGCATGATGATCCCCTCCACGACGTGCTGATGGCATCAGGGAGCCCTGGGCAGGACGGGGCTGTTTCCCCTGCTTTACCCTTAGCCTCCCTCCTCGCTGCATCCCAAACCGTGTGCGCATCA
Organism: Tinamus guttatus; assembly: GCF_000705375.1. The sequence goes on from NW_010587920.1 coordinate 35,438, forward strand.
CTCCGTGCTGTGGGCTTTGGCGGGCCCCATAGGAAGAATCAAAGCAATGTGTCCTCTTTAGGTCCTCAAGACACAGAGCTTTCTGCTGGTTAACCATTACTTAGCGTTATCCCTTCCTTACAAAACCGCTAAGGTTAAACATTAAGCGCCCGCAGTGAAGGACACCTGTATTTGCTGGTCCCATTATGCAGCCAAGCTGAAAAGGCTTTACAGCTGCCCAAATTAGCATAATTAAATCCACATCAATTAAAAAGCCTCAATCATCCCTCTCCCCTTCACATGCAGATACTCGCATTTGTCTAAAGGTGCTAAGCCACAAAGGAACTTTTTTATTATTATTATTTTTTAGCAGTTGAGGACCTCACTGAAAGGAAGAGTAATAGGGTTGTGTATTGTCCCGGGCTTCACCTTCCCGGCGGTGGAAGCGATTAGCCGCTCTGCCCGCAGAGGTATGGCCACGTTTTGCATGACAATCCCGCCCCTACCAGCCCCATGCATTAGACATGTGCATTTTACAATGTGCCGGGCCTTCTATTGCTCCTTTATGCCCCATTAATGGGGGGCAAACAAAGCCGGGCATGATTTGGCCAATTTCCCCCAACCCTACTTTCTTCCTCTGCTTCTTATTCATTGATTTATTTATTTTTTGCTGTAGTTTCGCCTTTTCTTTGCGGCGACGTTGTGTACGGGGAAGCCCCGGTGACCCGCGGCCAGCAGCCGCACGGCGCTGCCGGAGAGGATTCCTCCAGATGAAAACTGACACGGGGTTCAGGGGTTAATTTCTGGAACAGGCGCATTTGCATACAAATGAAAAATGATGGAATTTCTGTTCTCCTAAATTTTCAATGTCATCAGCATCAAACAGCAGTCAGTGCTCCCTTGCTGTTTGAAGAATATTCATTACTTCAGAAGAAGGGGCACCTTGTTTGGTATTAATCTCCTCTTCAGGTCAATGACTTAATTTGCTAAACTCCATCTGAAGTGCCACTCACTTTCTGATTTCACTGCTATTCTTTGTTATTTTTCATAACATGTTCTTAATACTTTTTTCTTTCTTCTCTCTTTTTTTTTTATGTATTTGTAAGGGGATATGGTTCCTCAGCAAATGAGCAGGGAGCAAGGACTGCTGTTATTAGCTATTTTTTGTTTATTTATCTTCATTTGATTCTTGGGCCACTCAGCACCCAATTCTATACTTTGTAGTGCAGTTTGGTGCCTGTATATCTTAAATGTCATGATTCTTTTTTAACAAAAAGGAAAAATTGTAGTCTTGAGTGTGAAAACAAATATTTTTCTTTCAAAACTGATCTGGCACCTTATGCAACAAGGTTACGAGATGTCACACTTCTAATGAAAGGTAACAAGTGGCAAAGTAATCCTGCAAAGAAAAACATAATATTCTGATGGCTCCTGACTCTGGAAATCCTCATCCAAAACCGCAAGGATTGAAGATGTCTTTGGGAAACTTTGGCACTCGCTCTTCTGTCCCTATTGTGCTCTGAAAGGGGCTGGAGGAAGGATCCCATTTCCCCGGTTCTGCCCTTCATGGTTATCATTTTTCTCCCTGAATACAGTTTTTTGGAGAATTTTCAGACCTTTGGAGCCACCAGCAGTGTTGGGTAATCGGCCGGCAATTGGCACCGTGTGGTCGCGCTCTCCGCGTGGGACCTGCTGCCGTCGTGGCCGAGTCTCCACATTTCATGTTTCCACCTCAACACAACCCCTTGTTTTTATATCTCTGTGGCTTCCTGCAGCTTTCTAGACAGCTCTAGTTCTCAAGATTCGCAAGTTCCTAATTCTCAAGATTTTGTTATGTTTCTGTTTGTGAACCCAGAGCCTTTTTAGCACTATATCTTGCAGTGACAAAACAACTGTCCATTCTATTTTACCTTTGTCACCCCAGGTAAGTTTGCAACCCTCTTGCCCATCTCTATCCAACTTGTTGGCTGGTGAGGTCTGGGGAGGGAGGAAGGGCTCAAAGTAGAGCCCACTCTTGTCAACGCAATGGGACATCATGTGCTACGGTCCTGCCTGTCCTGCTCACAGAAAGGAGTTCTTCAATAATGACCAATTGCAAAAGAAAATTCAACTTTTGGTGTTTTGTTTTTTTTTTTTTTTAATATATAGTTCTAAAGTGGTAATATTTGTCACTAAAAGCAACTAAACTGGCCTTTGGTGAGTTGCCAAAGACCATAAAGGTGATCAAAGGCTTGGTCCCACACGTCTTCATGATACCTGTTAGCAACTAAGCAGCCCTTGGGTTGTGTCTTGAGTCCTGCAGGGTGATGCTCAAGGTCCTCTGCAACAAACCACTTGTATATTTTATATATAAAACAGTCTGCATGTGTGTCTCATGCCTGCTCCTCAAGCAGCCTCTCCTGGAACGGTGAGTGGCTGAGGCAGGGTCAGTGTCTATATTTACATGGCATCTTGCTCAGTGGGGCCTGGGGCACCAGAAAGTAAAAATAAACAGCGGATGAGGGCTGGCTTTGCCCCGTGGGGAGCTCTGTTCCTACCTGCAGCATTAAGTTAAGAGTCTATAAGGGCCTTGATCCTCAGACCCAGCCAAGCTGGATTTAGTGAAGGACACGGTAAGGTGGGGTGATGGGGGCTTTGTGTCATTTTTAGATCCCCTTATCCCGGGGCTGGCCAAGCCTGGAGCTAGAGCTGGGGCGATGTGGCCCTCCCTATCCCCAGGTTGGGATGGCTTAAGGCTCCCTCCGTTGGCCTTGCGCCATCCAGGGATTCGCTTAACCTCGGGCAGTTCTTGGGTAACGGGATAAGCCAGCTTTGAGAGCAGCTGCTTTGGGAGCCCCGATCCGTCTCCTTATCCAGAGAGGAGGGTTGCAGCATAGGGGACTTTCTCTGCAGAGGCGTAGACACAACTGAAATAAATGTCTATGTGGAAAAAAAAAATCAGAAAGAGACTTGTCTCCCATGCAGGTTATTGAGAATCTCCAGCCAAGAAGGTAAAAATCTGCATTTTCCAAAGTTTGGGTCCAAAGAGTAGCAACCAGCCCCCTTTCATGCTATAAACTTGCAAAATACATGGGAGGACAGATCCTTTCTGCTTCTTTTCCATGGGAAAACAAAGGCAAAGTTGTGGCCCTCACAGTGTTTTGTGCTTCTGAGCAGGTCCTTAGTCACATCTGTCTATCTTGTCCTATGAATATTGATATCAAAGTCAGAAAAAAAGAGACTTGTCACCGTAAGTGCATCCAAATCTGGCACTCGTGCTCGTGAGCAAGCGGTCCAGCCTCTTAACTGCTGCAGCTCATCTTGGTTTTGTTGAAATAGTGTCTTGGTGCCAGGTGAGAATCCTGCCACGGAATGGGAAGAGTTGCGATTGCCGTCGTTGCATTAGTTTGGCCACATGAAAAATGCGTCGCTCTAGAAATGTGCGTATGAATATGCTAACGTTTATTTTGCTAAAGGGATGTGCCAGGATGTGCCATGTGGCTGAGTCAGTGTTACTTTAAGAATCCCAATTTTTGCCTTTTCAGACTTTTTGAGTTTTTAAACTCGTAAACACATAACTTTGCTTGCATAAGCCGCTGTAATTCACGCACGCGGCTGATTTTTTATCTCTGCATTTTGCATCACCTTAATACTGTAAGAGCAAAAGCACTCATCTGTTTATGATAAGTTTATCAGAAATACTCCAAAGTTTTCCATAACTAAGATATTATATTGTTATGGCGGCTTGCTACGGGGTAATTTTGAGGCAACAAACAGAATATTTCAAAGCCCAGATGTCCTGTTTAGACAAGGGGGTTTATATCGATTAGAATCTGCTTTCACCTAACATCGTGTAGTAAATATCACAAAGACGTAATTAGAAAATTTGGTACAATATTTAGTCCTGGTCCCTGTGTGCCAGAATTGTTTGACTACTGAGAAACTGGAGCTTGTTTGCATCCCAGTGTGTTGTGAAATGCAAACTTCAAAGAAAATATTATATCTCCCAACTCCAGCTCGCGAGAGTCTTGGAAGTATAATACAGAAAGGCTTAGCAATCCCTGCTGAGGAAAGGGCAATTTGACACTGAAACTGCTGTTAAACCACTGCTGAAACACTGGCGGGCAAAGAGGGCTTATTAGAGGAGTGCAGCTCGAGGCGCTGGAGCCAGAGAGGGAAATCGCATACCCAGGTCACTGCGAAAATGTGCAAGTTGGACCAAATGCATGTGTTTTGTGTGTGTATTTTTTGTGCTTTTTTTTCCCCTTTAACAACATCTCTCTGTTTGCTACCATAGGCTTTCCATAAGATCATGTCCTGCACAGTATTCAAATAAAATATTTAGATTTGCAAAACTTCTGGAAGCCAGATTTTTTTTTAAGGCAAAACCCTTCTTTTTTTTTCCCCTCCCTTTCCATCAGATTGTCAGTGCCTGAATTTCATCACAATCTGTTCGGCTGTTTGTTGCAGGCAGGCGTAAAACGTGGTGCGTAAGTGTGTGTTTGTACTTCTTATACATATTGAAAGCGGGCTGCCTAATCCCCTTGATGAGGAAAGCTCTGTAAATTATATACATCTGCAGGCGCTGCGCGGGGGAGCCGGCGATCCACGGGAGAGTTTTCCCATGCAAAGTGGGGAGCGATCCGATCTGACCTCCTCGTGGTGTCATTTAGTCACTTTTTTTCACTTAGTTGCCTTTTTTTTCCTCCTCGTGGTGTCATTTAGTCACCTTTTTTTCACTTAGTTGCCTTTTTTTTTTGCAGTGACCCTGGTGCTCTGACGTAAAAAACACAAAACTTTGCCTAGGAGGCCATTCCACACGCACAATTCCTGGCAAGAGAGGGGAATATTTGCCGATGACAGCTCTGAATATATTTTCTTTAATTGTCACTTGTGTCTCCGTCCCATCCTCTGCACGGTGCTAAAAATAGTAGCTGGGGTTGATGGTTTCAGCACTATTTAATGTATGTATATTATTGCATACAGAACCCACATATAAAAAACAACTGGAAAAAAAAAAGAAAAAAAAGCAGCAAGAATGAGACCTAAAACTGCAAGTCACAGACATGAGGAAGTTCCCAATGAGGAGGGCTCTGTGGGCAGATGCTGGAGTGCATCCTTGCAAACCCTTGCAGGGGAGCAGCAGGGACCCCACGGCCTTCCCCACGCAGAGGATCCCTGCTGTAATATTTGGCGTTTCCGTCGTAAACTTCCCTGTGCAGCAACTATAAATCAACCCTAAAAAAAAAAAGAAAAAAAGGAGAGAGAAACTGCTGTGACCTGGGACTTGGCACACTAGCGTCCAGGAGGGGATTTTGAGCTTTTGGAAGTAATGGCTTGTGATTACCCAGGACAGGCATGACACGATGTGCAAACCCACACTCCGCACTGCGCTGGAGACAGCAAAGCAAGTGTCACCGCTTTGTCACGGCCCGGAGCGCGAGCCGAGCGGATCTTTCTGACTCTTGGAAATGAGAGAAATGGCTCTTGGTCCTGAAACATCTTCCAACTGGTGCCTTTCGATGCTTCCTAATGTTTTACCAAGGCTGCGTCGCGCTGCGGTTTCTCCAGACGTGGCATTTAGGCGATGCACCAGCCGAGGAAATTCTGCTTGCAGAATCCTGTGAGCAAAACACTTCTGAGAATGTATGTATACAATTGTTTAAAAAAACACAGGGTTACTGACACAGATGCCAATTTGGTAGGGCATATGGAACATTTACACTTGCCTTTTTCATTCTTTCTTGATACAGCTGGTACTGATTTAGTATGTGAAATTTTACTAGCAGGAGTGCTAATCAAGACAGAGATTTCTGCAATGGTTTAGTCATTTATGTGGAGAAAAAACTATGGCTATCATTAAAAAAGTACAAGATCATCTATGAGAGGAACATTATCATTAGCAACCTAATTTTTAAAGGAAACAGAGAGGGGGAAAAAAAGCCCCATATCCCTCTGTCGGCAGCAGCGGGAATCTCCTCCCTTGCAATGCTCAGAGTGATGCCACCTCACTCCAAGTTTGGGAGAAGAAAATTTTACCTTCTTAGAGAACTTAACGATTATGGCTTCTCCGAGTACTTTTTTTTTTTCCTCTAATGTGACGGCCTGCTCCATAGCTCAACTGGATGTAGCCAGGAGTGGGCTTGAATCCAACAAGCCCATCCAGCTCCTGGATCCGCACTCGCATCGGAGCTGCCAGTCAAGCCCAGCTCAATGGTGTTCAACCAGCCCAGCCTTTGAGAAAGGTCCAAGCATATCCCACATCTGAACGCTCAGAGTCCACGCAAGTTTCCCACTTTTTCAGGAGCTGCAGTGTGGAGCTGGAGCTGTGACGTTCAGATCTGAAATATCAACCCACCCCCGGACCAATTTCTGCCAGGGGCCGAGAAACACTATATTCCATTAAGAAGGTAACGAGTGGCTATTACTTATCCAAAGAGGTGATTTTGCATTACACCCAGCGTAAAAAATTACGCGCGGGTTTAACTACCGTTTCCTGCCAAGATTATTTCAGTGCAAACAGCAACAGCATCGCTGCTGTGTGTTAAATATGTTGTACAGGTGGCTCGGTGATAGGGGAGACCTGGGCAATAAAAGCAGACATCTGCGGCCCGAGGTGACGAGCGGCGCGGCGTCCCCGGCGGAAGGCACCAGCTGCCAGCGCTTCCCGTGCAGGATGCAGCTTCCGAGCAGTCTGCCCTTTTCCTGCCTCTTTCCCACCTGGACCATGGCGAGGATGCGACGTGGTGGGGAGTCTACGTTGGGTGGCGGGGTGCACTTTGAAATGCCCATAAACAGGGCCAGTTAATAGATAGATAGCTGCAATTAGCCCCATCTTCTCATGTATTAATGTCATTTTGGGGCTACTGAATGTCTTTGCAAGCTGGTCTCCTTTACATTATAACCACTGTTTCTTAGGGCAAGGTAATACAGAGGAAAACCTTTGAGAAACCTTTGTTTGCTTAAGGAGCGTTAGTTCCATCCCCATCCCCTTCCCCTTGCTGGGGCAGGGGGAAATAATAAATAATTACAAAATAATAATAAATAATTATCAAATAGAAATAATCAAATAATCAAATATAATAAAATAATTAGGTATCACTGGATTTAGGAGGTACTGGGGTCCTGTACTGGGGTCGTGGGGGGGTCTCCTCTGACGCTTGCAGGGAATTGTGTGTAGGGTTGTTACTTTGCATGTTTTAGGGTATCTATCAGGGCACAGACTTTCCAAGAAATCCGGGTAAGTTAGGCACTAAAATCCTTTTTGACTTCCAAACCCCCCACATTTCAGCAGCTGTAACTTATTTTCCTGATTACGAGTGTTTTCCAGTATCACATGCAACTTTAATCACTAATAGGAAAGCTGGAGACTTATCGCAGGGAAAGGAAGAGCTAAATGGCTCCTGGATATGACAATGACACTTTTCACTTAAAAGGCTTTTTTCCCCAAATACATATACCACTAAATGCAGTCATCTCCAGGGGGCAGGGAAGTAGCCATCAAGCTAATTAGCTCAAAGCAAGCTAAACCATAGGGGAAAAGGAGAACAGATATTTGTGTTTGCTTGCACATCACTGCTTGGACTAAAATTGCTTGCGCTCTAAAAGTGATACCACAAATTTACCTGCTTTGTGGACCAAAAAGAGCAGGTCTGAGTCTTTTGAAGCTCCCTTTTCCAGCAACCTCAGGCATTTGACCCGTGTTATTGCAACTGTCCAGACTTCTTGCTAATGTAGCAGGGAGAAAGAGTCTGCTTTGGGTCCAGAGCAGGAATTTTGTGGGATATATCTGGAGCTTTCCCAGAAAGGAATGAGAAAGAAGTGTGATGGATTTTTTATTCTTATTATTGATTAAGATAGTTACATCAGCAAAAGAAGAAGAAAAAAAGCACGATGTAGCAATCTGAAGTCTTCGACAGTTTGTGATGTTTAAACATCTTAAACACTGTTGAGCGTTTTCGCTGCCTTTCTCGCTATGGCACTGTGGTTTTATTTAAGCAATCCCGAAAATCACGGCCAGCTGCACCATCTGCCAGAGCCAGGCAGGATGGGTGCCTCCAGCATGGCAGCGCTCAGATGTCATTTAAAAGGGAAATGCTTTCTGCGCCGGAGAAGGGACAGAGACAAAGAGCCGGGGCAGCAGCAGGCTGTGCTAAGTGGAAAGAAGAATTGATACCTTTTCCACGGCCTGACCTGAACATCTGAGTTCTTTCCCTTGGGGGTTTCTCACCCCCCCAAATGCTTTTTTTATTTTTTTCCCCCTTTTCTTTCTTTCTCTCGGCCCTCGCAGCTCCGAGCAGGCTGTGAAACATAAAGAGGGGCCTGATGCCGAACAGGTGGCTCATCCAGGTCACTGAGCGAGACGGTGGCTGCGAAAAGGAGGCGCTGGAGTCAGCATGAAAAATACCCTTCATTGCACAGGGGGGTCTAGACCTCCCTTTCTTGGCAAAAGGGGTGACTGCCCATGTGAACGGTGCACAGGGCACTGCTGCTAACTCCGGTCCTTTGGTGAGGTCTGGATACGGGCAGCACGGTGGTGACAAATCAGGGAGCTGATATCCAGCAGTTTTGCCCCAAATCACCCACTCTTTTGAGCACAGCAGCTGTAAAGCCACGCTGCTGTGACTGAGCATCGCCTGGACCGCTTTGCTTGAGGAAATACTTTAGGAGTGGAAGTTAAGAGCTCTGGATCCATTTCTCAACTTTGCTGAAGCCAGAAAAAATCCCACATCAGCTCCAAGGAGGAAACCACTTTTCAAAATTCCCCCATTTTTCGGCTCCTGCAGAAATTTCCAACCCTGCCACATCCCTCCACACAGGGAAGCATCAGCACGGCAGGATAAGGTGGGTTCGTCATTCCCATTGGCACGGGACCCTCACGGCCACTTTTGCTGAACATCCCCCGTCCATTAGCAGCGGCCGCGCGGGAGGCGAGCGCTGGCGTCCCCATTATGCGCCCGCCGCCCGCGCGCGAGCGCTGCACCTCCTGCTCCAGGACTTTCAAAGTGAATTTGAAATCAAAGGAGACAACGTTGTGTTACGGGGTGGGACATTCATAAGCAGAACTTTAGCTTTGTCTACTTTGATTTCGGATTCACTTTGAATGTTGCTCTGACAGGAGGTGCCGGCATCACAAGCCTCTCGGTAGCGGCATCTCCATTAACTTTTCAAGTGACCGTTGCTACTTAGCTGGAGAGACAACAAGATTGCAGTGGGTGTCAATGGGAATAACCTTTATGATACTTCCAAAGCTTCAAATCTGTCCTCAGGCTCCAAAAACTCCAAGCAATACTTAGAAGGAGAGCCTGCCTGTGGAGTGAAGAGCACGGCATGATGGATGAAACAATAAAAATGACACCACGGGTGAAACCACACGCAGGACCCTGACATCTGAGAGGTGATGGATGTCAGGGCTACGGCCTGCAGACCCTGGCTGTGAGGGTCTCACGAGGACCTCAATGTGTCAGGGTGGTGGCCTGTGACTGGTACATCCCATGTGGCAGATGGGTGAAGGAACATGAGGAGCCTCCATCAAGGGCTGGAGGAAGCCCTTCATGGTGAGGTGGGGTGGGGTGGGAAGGAAAGGAGCCCATTTTGGGTAGCACCAGGGAAAAACATCTTCCCTTGAATCACCCACTTCCCCCTTGACCATATCTGAAGAGGACATCTTCAGTGCCGATGGCAGTGCTGTTACGGACAGAAGGGCCTGGCGTCGAGCAGCCGGCAACGTGCGCCTTAGTTTTTAAAAGAAAGATATGTCTTGACAGCTTGCCAGCTACCACATCTGCCTCTCTTTGCACCTCCGAGGGCGAAGCTCAGCAACAAGGTGCTGGAGACAAGTGAATCTATCAATTAACTGTGTGAGGGCCGCTCTCGTTTCCTGCCAAACAGCTGTAGGTGATTTTTTATCCCTGCCTTTCCAAGGAGCCTTCTTAGTCTGCAGCACCTGGGAGAGGGAGGCACTACCTGCTGGCACCAACTTAGGTGGACTGTAAGGAGGGAGGGGAAGTGTGTTTTTGTGGTTAGGGGTTATTTCTTCTATTGCTTTTCCTTGTTGCTGATTTTTCTTCCTTTCTGGTGCCCCTCTGTTGGGTAACGCACATGAGGCCATGCAAGTCAAGATGTTCTCCGAGGCACCCATCACTTTGGATACTGGAGACAAGAACCAGGCAAGTCCATCTTATTTTATCTGGGTAGGTCTAAGGATTCAGAGTTGCATCTCTAGTGCTCTAATTTTAATTGCTAGTTGCAATAATATGAAATCATAACTTCAAGGTTTCTCAGGAGGAAGGGTTTGCCCGTGACATGGAGTCTATATTTTGCATGCAGCACATCAGCATTGTGTGAATTTTATGAACAACTTCTATTATCTTTGAAACCACAGAAACAACAGTTATAATTATAGTCTGAAGATGCTCTAGTGTTTCAAATATGCCTACAGTAGTGGTAATGCAATGAAAACGCTCTGTTTGCCTGCAGCTTTTGCTGTGTTCACTGACATCACAATTATGCTGTATTTGAGCTAAAACTTCTGTCCTTAAACAGAAACAGCTTGTGTGAAGCCTCTTAGGGTTTTCCTTCTCATTTCTTTTGATTGTTCCTTGACTAAAATTGGTTGAAATAGTGAATATTGTAGGCTAGTGCATTTTTACAGGATTTGCATCTGGGTTTGCTACTGATAAGTTGTAGGTATTTCAGGCTGTTGTGCTTGGAAAATGAATGTTATTTAAAACCTCTGAATGGGCATCTGCTACTTGTCAACTTGTGCTCTTCTGATCCTTGAATTTCTAGAAATCCTGTGATTTGCAGTAATGGAATTACTGAAAAAAAAAAAAGAAAAAAGTTATCAACAAAGATGTGATGTTCATAAAATGTGCAAAACAAGGGTCCGGCTTCTCATTTCTGAAGAAAGCCTTGGAAGCCTTAGATCTGAATGAACTGTTGCCCTGCTGGAGATGCCTCTGTGCAGCCATAGCCCTCCATCTCCTGCACTGGAGATGCTGTAGTGCAGGTCATTCTGGAGGAGTCCAAGTGAGTCCTCAAGCTCAGAGATGTTTCCCATAAACGCTAGGAAACACAATAACATTCCCCTGCAAAAACAAAACAAACAAACAAAAAACCATAGTGAAACCCACAGAGAAACTAGTTGAAGACTAAGGAAAGAATTTCCTCACAAATATCTAATTATTGTATTAAAAATATTTCTTTCATGTAAGACTTAGCTTAACTAACTCTGTAAATTGAATGTGGCATCTTTCTAACGCTTCTCTGAGCCTCTGTGATTGTTTTCATTATTGTTATGATTGTAACTGTTACCAGAATGAAATTATTTACTCATAGAGCTAAATGATTATTTTCATTGCTATTCAGCTGCTGACTGCATTAGACCAGCACATTGCATCCACAAAACACCCACTGTCTCCAAAGTTGCACGTTTTGCTGTCATTGGGAACGGCTAGGCGCAGTTTCTTGCTGTTTCCCGAGTTCAGGATACATCAGGGGCATGCCAAAGAAAGTGGAAAATTGCAGTTAAGAGGTCTTCTGCAGCCCCCCTCCGAACTGCTGCGGTGCTCGTGGGATGGAGCTGCTCCGAGCTGTTGTTCTGCGTGGTGGGCACTCAACCGTTGTCTGCCGGTTGTACGTGCCTGCAGGCTGTCCTCGCTTCCGCAGCCTGTTTTCCACATGAGGACACCTGATCATCCTAAAAAAGTATCTGTTCAGAAGCTGTATAATGCACTCGGCTCTATGCAGGTCCTGTGGCTATTAGTGCTCTAGTAGTCACCAAGGATTTTTAGGGTGTCTTCCTTCTTTGGCTTCCCTTCTCTTTGATAAGACAGGATGGGGTAGAAACAACCCACAGAAGCCCCTACACTGTTGTAACCATTGGGTGGTGGAGCATCGCTGGTCAGTAAAGCTGCAGAAGTTAATGAAGTAGTTAGAGCAGAGCATGTGAGGACTGGTGAATTTGTAGTTCTTTTACATCTGGGCAGATGTGGTCTGGCAGTTAAAGTGTACAGAGGAAAGTGGGGAGGACTAATTGCTAATCCTGGAGTGGTGCCTCATTTGTGCATTGCCTTGGGAGAGCCACTTCACCACCACTGGCTTTGCTCTTTTGGGGGAGCAAGTAGGGAGAAGGTGAAAGGAGCTTTGTTGGAGTAAATGGGCATGGTCCAATTAAAATCCATAGATTTATTCCACCTGGAGTGATAAAGCCTTATCTGCTGGTGTTTTGTATGTCCAATGGCTGTGGATGCTGCTCCTTTCCTCTTAGGAAAGGTCATGCCTGGAAACACGTGGCCACTAAAATAATGTTGGGTTATGGGATTTGTTAACAGCAGTGAGGACATATAGAGTTGAATCATAGGGCAAATCTATCTAGAAAATGTGGAAAGTGAATGTTACCTTTGACTCTTTGGCAAGGACAAACTTAAAACCATCAACCCTCTGTCTGGCAATATAAAAGCATTAACATCTGCATAGCTTCTGTTGTTAAATTTATGAAACGGGTCGAATAAACTGATGTGAAGAATGCAACACGTGCTGGGCTTTGGATACGGGGAACTTCCCGAGGAGATCTGCCTTTCTGAGCGCGTCTGCAGCTTGTGCTAGCTGAGCTGAACTGTTACAGCTGACCTGATTCAACCCCCAGTCTGGACGTTCCTCGATCTGCTTCAGAAAACATTTGCCGTCCCTTTCTAGAGGTCAGGCAACTTGATATAAGCCAAATTTTCAATAATTTAAAAGTCTTCACAGAGAATATGATTAAAAAAATCCTTTTAAAGAAAATCATAGCTTAATCTGAGGAACTTTTGTTTAGGCCTGCGTTTCCAAAATCTGTACTGTAATACTGTGCCGTAGACAGAGGTGCTGATTACGCTGCGGATAATGCAGTTGTTAATGATCAAGTTAATGCTAAAAGCCATTACTGCTCGTTGACATAATTCTCGGAGCATTATCCTGGAGAAGTGCACCTTTTGTGTGGCGACAAAATGACAAAATTGAAATGTTAAAAAGTTGAGTGCCTGAATAATAGCCTGTGAAATCATTTAGACAAGATCATTGTTGTTGCCATTGTAAAAAGAACCAGAGAGTGACAGAATGAGCAACAAAAAAAAAAAAAAAAAAGAGAGAGAGAGAGAAGGGGGGAAAGGAGGAGTGTGTGTGTTGGGGGGTGGAAATGCATGCAGCAGAGTGTCTTTCCCGAAGGAAGACGTAAGGGGAAAAGGATTTTTGCTCGTGTCTCCTCTCGCCCTCCAGTTTGGAGGGTCTTCACCTAACAGCAGAGCACCCTCCTCTGGCAGCTTGCCCAAACCGAGGGTCCGCAGGCAGCTCGACGGGAAGGGGCTCCATCACCCCTAGACTTGAGCCTGAAACTTCCCCTGGTGAGGTCTTGGCGTGGCTTATTTTATTTATTTTTATTTTTATTTTTATTTTTTTCCTGCTCTTTTTTTGACCGCCTGCCAGGAGAATCTAGGGCAGCGTCCCCCGCGTTGCATTAGGGAAGTCAATGCCGGCAGACGCGTCCGCCCGGTGAGGATGCTCGTGGCTTGGGATAGCGAATGCATCCCTGGGCACCCCGTGGGTGACCCAGGCTTTTGGAGCCGGAGTTGCCATACAGGGCCATGCGGTAGCCAGGCTATTTAACGCCCGCAGAGGAGGGGAGGCTTTACGGAGCAATATACTCTGCAACAAGGCTGCCTTTAAAACGGTGACCCGCAACATTTGGTCCATAAAAATGGTTACATGCTCAGGGACTCCTGGTAGTGATAGCTTTTAATGCAGGGGCTGTGTCCTGGTGTAAAATGAATGACTTCCAACATTACAGCAAATATGTAAAAGCTCTCTGTAAACAAGTGAACACAGAACAACTTCCTAGAAGTAGGGGTAATACTGATACATGGCCACCCACAGTGACCTGTTTTTAGGTAAAACTCCCTCCTTGCACTACCAGCCCAGGAGCTGGTGCCTTCCCAGACTGTCTTCATATAGCTGGGCACATGATTGTGGAAAAAAGATATTGGAGGACATTTGTTACATTATGTTTTGGTTTTAAACTTCCTTTGAATGTGTCCTTTTTGGCTCTGTTAAAGAGGTACAACAAAGGGAACTTTTGATGATGGGATGACTTTACTTCATCTTCCCACCGTCCTCCTGGAACAACACTGTGCCATCCTGGTTTTGAGTTTCTCAGTGTTATGGAATAAGCTGTTGCCTCATGAATTCAGGGATGGTAGCAGCAATAGGATTCAGTATTCAGTATCCCAAAATTTCTCTGCAGCGTGACTAATGCTGCTTTTTGTTTTCATTTGAGGACTTTCAAGACCAAGAGCTGCCTGCCCTGACCACAGCATGGTTCTCCATCCTCCATCATCCCTTCCTATCCAATGGTTTAACTTTCCTGGAGGGCTTTGATACTCCTCCCCTTAATGTTCCTGTAAGCTCCCATAAAGCCAACCAGTTTATTCCCTGCCTCCAGTAACCATTTTTCTCAGGATATCTTACTACAGGGTCTGCTAGTCTTGGCACCCTCTTCCTGTGACCCCAC
>NW_010587920.1:49969-87469 GCF_000705375.1 Tinamus guttatus
GCAGCCTAAAGTCCATAACTAAACTGTGCATGGTGTAGGAATTCAGCAGGGGCCGAGGCCAGCGATTAGGGATGGTAGACCCTGCCACTTTATCTGTCATAACAGAATGGGAATTTTAGGGAAGAGGAATTACTGGCAGGTCTTAGTCTGGAAGGAAGGTAGGGTGAGTGCTTCTCTGTTTCTGCAGTGCTCATTGCTGGAATAAAAACAATTTTGTGTTTTGCTAAGAAAAGTTTGAGCTCTTCAGACTGGATTAAACTTTTTTTTCCTCTCCATTTAGCAGTAGAGGGTGTTTTTTGTTGTTGTTGTTCTTAGTGTTTTTTTTTTTTTTTTCTCCTCCTTCAGACAATCAAAGACCGATGAAACATTTCTTTAAAAACAACAAAACTGGTGCTATTATGGTAATATGGAGATCCACGTCTCGGTAGCTTGAGGTTTTCCAAAAGGATGCCCTTTCCTGGGATCCAACTCTTGGCAGCTGGCCATTCTGTCCAGCCTGGGTGCTGGGCCAGCACCTTGGTGATGGGCTGGATGTACCACACATCTGTGATGTGGACTGCCACAGAAGGGCTGTAGGAGGACGTTACATCCAAATGCAGACATAAATACACCATCCGTGATGATGGAGGGCCCTATGTCTGGCTGATTTCACTAGGCCAAGGAGCAGCACAACTAGGATCCAAACCTGGGCACCTTGAACAAGCAATATCTTTTATTATTATTATTCTGGCTCAGAATTGAAAGGCCTCAAGGTGATTTAATTGCAGCTACTTATCCCTCTGTTGAGGGAAGTACTTGTACCTTAGTCTGGGTTTAAAAAGTCAATTGGCAAAGTCGACGTAGACAGAGGTTAAGGGTTTTGTGAGTCTAATCAGGGCTGTCTTTTCCAGCAGCCTCCTTCCGAATGGGGAGGGCTTGTAATAAAGTAGTTAAAATATTACGTGCAGAGAGATGGGTTTCTAAAACATTGTCTGAGCTATGGCAGCTCAAGGTGAGGGAGCGGATGGTGTTTCGAAGGAGACTGAGAAGGAAATTAAAGCGAGGCTGAGGACTGTTGCACAGCTGTGCAGATGGTGAGAGGCAAGGTGGAAATGAGATCTATACTGGAAAGCAAGAAGAAGAAAACACTAAATATTTTGAATATGCATATTGTGTGCATTCCAGAATTTCTCCTGTGTATGTTTATGTGTGTGGCTTGTCCACCTCCGAGGCTGCAAACCTTGAGTAAGACATTAAAGCCAGCATTTTTTTTACTCATGTTTGCAGCTTCCTAAAATGGGTTTAGGTTGAAAGAGCATCCTACCTGTACATAATGTGCTACCTAGTTAGCGGCCTGTCTTCATTGCTGCTAAAAGATTTCAAAGAGATCAATTTACAAAAATAAAATAAAATGCATAAGAACCAGGAGCTGCACAAAATATCTCAGGGAGGTGAAACCCAGTCAAGGAGAAGCAATGCTTCCCCTTCATCCAACACACACACACACACACAAAAAAAAAGATGGAAAAATTAGTATCAGCTTTAACCAAAGAAATGTCCCTTCTGGGTGGAAGACCTGAGTCCCATGTGTCACCCCAAGAGAAATTTAGCCTGAACCCAGGGTTTTGTAGAAAAAGCGCTGATACAGCTGCGGCACGGAGCAGCTTTATGGATGGGGTGTTGAGCAGCGTTGTGAGCAGCCGTCACATCGGAATTACAGTGCGAACCAGGCATGTGCACAGGTCACTGCTTTTTATGAACACATGTTCCCAGATCTTATGACAAATAGGAAAGTAGCCCATTTTGACCTTTGAAGCCTGTTGCAAAGTCATTGCTGAGCTATTATTTGAGTAGCTTGAGGTAGAATAATGTTCAACTCAGCTTCCTGGAGCTGCATTTGAAATGCAATTAATTGACTGCTGTTAGTTGTCAATTAACATTTATTATCAATTAGTTCATCAAATTGATTAGTTGGCAGGACCTTAAAGCCTAAATGCACTCCTTTCCATTATAAATATGTCTATAAGAGTAAAAGCTACTCACTAATTGATGTCAAACTGAAATTGCTTATGTTGGTCAAGAGACAGAGCACATTGTTTTTTGAATCCATATTAAATTAATTTTGCAGCAAATACATCAGTATTGCATTATTTTGAAACACTGTATCTTTGGTGCATATGAACTTGTGTGCCTCTTCTGATAGCTTGGAGACAGGCAGGTATAATGCAGAATGGTAGGTAGCCCTTTCGCTTATTGGAAAAAGCAATGCTGTTTCAGGCAACCAGACTAATTTTTCATTAGTCTACCTTCTACAATGGCTTGTGGCTATATTCATGGCATGAAAGCAGTTTGGCTTTAGCAGATTTATGGCAAAACTATTTGTGTTTCTCACTGTCCCCCCTACCATGGCCCCTTCAGGCCTGCCCAGAGTTCAGAGAGCCGCTCCTGGACTGCAGGCTCTAATTGGGTTTATTCAGGACCGCGTCTTCGTGGCCAAAAGAGAGCATTAAAAGGCATCATTACGTATTTCTCCAAGGGGAGAGCGATGCGAATGTTGTTTCCAGTACCTTGTTCTTGCAGGCCAGTAAACTGATCATATGTTTATGTGAGAGACTCATTAGAGAGATGAGAATAGAGATATCTGGGTTAGTTTTACAAGAACCACTGTTGTTTGAAATGGAAGTTTTTAAATGCAATAGTTGTCATGACTTCAGCCCTTTACTCTTTCCGCTAGGGCCAAGGAGCAGATAAAATCACGGCAGAGCATTCCTTTAACTTCTTGCACGCACAAAATACCTGAGAGGGGTTATGCATTTTCTTTGCCTTTGTGTGACGAGATTATTCCTGCATCCCCCAAAACTGTGACCTAAATATGGCTGAAAGACACAACATGTGACCTGCTTAGTGCTGCCTGTCATGGCCCGGAGCCACAGCAGGAACTCTATTAGTGGGAACTGCACAGATGCTACCAGATGGCCAACATATTGTCCAGAGATGACCCATGTATAATTGCAGAAAGTTCAATACATTCAGGTTTTGAATTTAATTGCATTGACCACCTTAGCTACTGCTGCAGCACAATTTAATTTATTTAAGGTGGAAGCTTGCTTTGAAAAGAAAGGCAACCTTTATGCTTTTAATATCGCATTTGTATTTCACAGACTGTAAGAATGCAAGTGCTCTGTGTGTTAGCAGATGTTTACAGGGGTCAGGCTACCTGAACGCAGTTTGAGCAATTCAAGTAATAGAAGAACAATACAAGATTTTTTTTTTCTTTTTGTTTTCCTTTTTTTCCCACCATTCACTTCCTGCAGTTTATTTAGATCGGGTTCCATGGGACCAAGTCTGGCAGCCTTGACTCAAGCAAATAGCCCACTGGAGACAGGAAAAATAAACCAAAGGACTCCTTCAAATATTTGAGCAGGAAGGGTTTGCTTAAGTAGCGACTGCATAACAAGCTGCTTAATTTTTATCTTTAAAAGATAAATTTGTGCTGTCTCTCCTAAAATGTATCTACTAAGACTCCAGGCAGGGAAGTAAAACCTTGTGTTTGGATTCTCGCCCCTGTCCAGTGGCTGTCCCGTCTTCATACAGCCGTGTGGCTCCTCCTGACTCAGACTCAGGGCTTTATCATTCATGGGGCCATCGCTTCTCTGGGCTGTTTGGTGTCAATTCCTGGTCTTGGCAACGGGTTTCCCCTTGGATGCTACCAGTCTGAGGAGGTGTTTGGGTTAGAGCTGGGATGCACAGATAGGGGCCACCTCTCCAAAGTCAAACCCATGATGTAAATACTTGATTGTAAAACATTGATCAAATCATCTACTCTCACTGGACCTGATCAAAGTCCATGCAAGTCCATCAGTTTACCCTGGTTAGATGTGGTAGCCTCAGTCCCTTCCTGACATGAAAAGTGCCCCCTTTCCTTTTCTGTCCACCCTCAAACTTCCCGCTTTCCATTTCTATCTATCTCTCATTTTCCTCGTTTACTCTTTTGGCTATCTAGGTGCCACTGCAGGATATTAAAATGTGTATCTATTCAACATTAAAGTAGATTAGAGCCTTGACCAGGTTGAGTCCCGAACACAGTGGTAACTTTACAGCTTACTCTATGGAGAAATCTAAGAATCTACTGAGCTCTCTTCATTATATTAAGTCATTTGCCAACTCCAGAAGAATACCCCAAAAATCAGTCAATCATCAGTAGATGATATGTAAAGTAAAGATATGTCAGTGATGAAGGATGGGCCCAAACCACAAAGCTCGGTCCTCCACCCAAGTTGTCAAAGGATATGTGTAGTTTTGGCCCAAGAACAAAACAGAAGGCCTTTTCTCCCAGTTGGGGTGCAGCTCCACTATTTCCTTGAGTTTAGTGGTCAGAGTTTTGATTTGCGTTCATCGCTACCAATATATCAGAGTAATTTCCTTTGAGTATAAGGAGAAAAGCTTCTTATCCATCAGAACCTTCACAGGGAAGAGTTATCATTCTAGGAGGGAGGGGTGAATATTGCTGGTTCTTCTTTTTTTTTTCTTTTTTTCTTTCTTTTTTTCTCCCATGCTGTCTCTAATCAAATGTAATCGCCACAGCATGTGTTATTGATTTTTGTAATTGCTTCTTGAATAGTGTGGGCCCCAAGACTGCTACACTTTGTGAGGATGTCATTTGGGTTATATGTATAAGCTAATGGATGATGTATCTTTTTATTAGGAAAGTCTTCTAATATCTCAGTTAAACATGAAGACTTCTCCCAGCAGACCTGCTAGGTAGCAGTTTTTGGTGTGACTAGACAGCAATCTTATGCTAATACTTCCTTTGTACAGCTAATTGAGTACTTTAATTGGTGATACCAAAAGCATGGGTATTTTCCATATAGGTACTGTGTTTCCAGTGTCTATGCTGGAGCGCGCAGTTTGCTTTCTCACCAAAAAGAGGGCAATGCTATCTTGGCATCTAAAAGTTGCTGGATAATAGCACTACATATGTCTGAACATGCACTGACACTAATGTATGTCTGAAGATGGACTGAAAAAGTTCCTATATATGTGGGGTCATAAGAGAAGAGGTTGACAATGATGCAATGTGGGCCCTGAATCTGCATTGTGCTTGCAAAATTATCCTGTATGAAGGGAACTTCTTAGGTAAGGTGGGATTTAGGCTACCTTATGCGACTTCTACAACAACATTACTCTTGCCAACCAGAAAAGCCAGCCTAAAGTGTAAGCGAAGCCTGACATGCAGCTGGGACTCATATTTGTGAAACTCATAAAGCCTCGAAAAGGAGTTTAAATGTTTGAACATGACTGGAGTTGGCATTTAGGGAATCTTGAGAACCAATATTATCTAGCTTAGATGGCCTCTCTGCCCAGCACGTTGGCTGCTGTGCATCGTCACCGATTTCTTTAGCATGTGTGATGGCTTGCTACTGCCAAAATTGTTGGTCTTGATGCCCTGCTTCTTTTGCTGCACGTTCCCATGCTTGTTCCTGCATGAAGTCTGGTGCTCATCCAACCCCTTGGTGGTCCAACTTCGGCATGCTAAGCCTTGAAGAAAGTAACCCTGCAAGGAGAGTTAGAAGCAGCTGTGAGCAGAAGTGAACAGAGCAAGACCTTAAGCAGAAGCAGTTGACGAGGGCTCAGCTGGCTGGTGAGCCTCACGCTATTCACAACTCTAACTCTCTGTTCTGGAGCACTTAATTTGGCAGTCTAAGGTTGTGTTTTTAGAGGTATAAATTAGCATAGATATCTGGTCTTGAGAGGAGCTGTGCTGGTTTTCATGTTCTGAGTATGTAGATCACCCTATTTTTCTTAAGAGCTTTTCTTAAGCTCGGGCAAGGGAGTGAGAGTGAACTCGCCTGACATGTCTACGGTTGAGTGAATGGGGAGAAATGGGTTCTTTAAAGTGAAATTCATCTGGCCTGTTGCTATATCTGCTTTAGGATGAGGTTAATCCCACATTAATGACATCTCTTTTCTTATAGTGAATGGGAGATGAGCCCAGCTCACAAATGTCTGCAAGTTAGACATCTGCATTTGGTCACATAAATCCCACCCGTAGAGCTGCAGTGCTAATGTGAAGAACCAAGATGACTGGCTTCAATTAATAGTAACAATAATAATGTAGTCCCTAAATATAGAATATAATTTCAGATATTTTTCAGATGTGGATGAGGTCTTTCTTAGGTATTGGTCAGGTTACCTCTAATTCAGTGGAGGCTTATGCTGAGGAGCTGATTGCAGTGGTCAGGAGCAGTAGTGGTATCTTGGGCAAGTTAGACTGATGGACTCTTTTTATGGGTACATGCTGATAGAAACAAGGAAAATTTTGCAAGTTGAGGGCTTATTTTTCTTTGGTTGAATGGTACTAGAAAAGCAATACCTTTTATTGAAGATATCCTTTTAAAAAGCACAATGGCTGCAACTTCCAGGAAGTACTTGCGACCCCCAAACTCAATCTTTATTAGTGTTTCTCATTCAGCTAAAGCTGAAGCAAACAAATGAAACTAATTACTCCTGAAGTTGAGTATTGCCTTCTTGTGCTTTATGAGGCTATTTTTCTGAAATTAGAAATTGCCTATGTGGAATGTTTCCAGCAGAACTGCTTCCTACTGCCACAATTTTTACAGTCACATAAGTGCTTGGTATGCCACATTTGGGTAGGCAGCAGTGACATCCAGTGGCTGGCAGACTGATCACAGCCATGTCACCTCTGGTGCCACCTTAGCTCTTCCTTCCACCCATGACATTCCTGCCCTCGGCTGCAATTCAGTGCACTTATTTCTATGACACCAACCTCATTTTCTTTCAGAGCCTACTGCCCTCAGGTAGCTCTCCTCTGAAATCCCAAAAGGGCATGTGAAAGTTGACTGTCAAAGAAATAAATAAGTAAATAAAACCTTAGGCAGGCATTAAAACAAATGAGAACCCGTTGCTCCAGCAAAGCAGGTTGTGTGGTTATCCTAAACAAGGATTCAAGAGCTAGCTTGAAGCCAGCAATGCTAGAAAACTCAGGAACCCTATAGGGACAGGAAAAGCTGCTGAGCTGGTTACGCGCACGTAGACTAGTTGCATCTCCTCTGTGCTTCTATAGCACCAAACCCTTTCCAATGTAGGAGTGCGTGGTCCACCTTAACTTTAAGTAGGTGCTCCTTTCAGTTATGTCAGCTACTTAAATTTATTTGCAGGCAGTCAATTCATATTGATCATAACTCGACCTTAAAATGACCTTGAGCGAAGGTACTCTGTGACTGCGATAGATATTGGGATCAATACCGGAGAGCAATTGACTACACCTAGTTACTGATAAACGAAGTAAAAGGAAAAAAAAAAAAGTGCACTATTTTCAGAAACAAAGATAGCTGCTCATTTAGTCCAGAGTTTGCAAAGGTTTAATATTGATACACCAAGTTATAATGACATCCTTGGGCCTTTTCAAATGGTGGGAAACAATAGGGTGCAGCACATTAAGGCGAGGGAATCATTAGTTCCCAACTTCAAACGAGAACTTTCGTGATATTTATGACAACAATGCGGAGGACAAATGCACTTACTTAGCGGTACTCGCAGGAGAAGGCGTGTATCAAACTGTGCTGCTTTTCTTTATGCACGAGCCAGGTCTAGTGAAATAAAACACCGTATTATTGTGCATGGAACAAAGCCTCTAGTCTTCCTTATTTCTCTAGCAGCCCTCTCTTGCACATTAGTGCTTGAATTAAACTGCACCCCCTGGTATAACCCACAACAGTTGTGAGGAGGAGGTTGCCTTGGCTTAGGCAAACCTGCTGTGCGTTGATGTTGGTTCCCCAATGCCATCCAAGGTTGGAAGTGGTGATGGGTGCGGTGGATTTCCCCAGCATTCCTCTGGCTTTGCCCTGTGAAAATGGGGCTTTGGCAGCTGGGGCATGAGCAAATGGAGGTCCACCAGCAAAATCGCATGAGATGTGTGTGTGGTTGCAGAGTGAAGTTGTCCTGGCGAACCAACAAGGTCTCCTGCCCATCACTGCTTTTTGCAGTTCAATCTGAGCCTGATGTTTTTGCATTTATACACCAGGGTTTTGTTTTATTTATTTATTTTTTTTAAGAAGTAAGTTTTTACATCTGCGACATTCTTTACAAAAGAAATTAATTAAATGGCAGGATGGTTAAAGCTGCGCAAATCAGAAACAGGAGGTGAAACGTTCTGCAGACGCGGACCTCCCATAGATCTCTCTGCACTCCTCAGTGTTTTCCCCAGGCACTTAAATTTCTCTCTCGATCCCCCAAGTTAATCTCCTGATCATATTTCTTCAGTCCTGTACAGTAACATTTCTTTTTCCACACTTCCCTTATTTTTTTATTTATTTATTTTCTACAAAAGCTGTGTCTTCCTCCTGGCTCCCTTTACATCTTGCACTTCAGTGAAGCTATTTATTAATAAACCTGTGTTTTCAATGCGTTGATACATCAATAAAACTACAGAGTGCTTTGGTTAGTCAGCATTCTGGGAAATCCTTTGCTGTATTGAAGAACTGTAAATCTCCATTATTGCTTCCCATAGCACAAATACAGAATAGCCTCTTACCTTTGCAGCCATCTCTGTTTTTTAAGGGTGAATGTCTATGTGCATCCCCTAGCAAAGAGGATGGGCTTATGCACTTCACAGTTCCCAGATCTTCATTTGCAGCTTAGTATAACTATCTGTAAATTTAGCAAGTCGAATGCCCAGGGGGCAAAGGGAAGTTGGGAAATTGGGACTGGTGAGGGAAAGCAATGAAGAATTCAGAAGAAAATTACCCTCAGGATTTCAGGTTTTTCTCCAAAGTGAACCTAAACTCGAACCTTTGGAGATTAGTTCTTGACAGTTCCAAGAGGTATGTCACCTGGTGCCGCATGCAACACATCCTTGAGTGCTGTAATGGCTCTCCAGGAGCCACCGTGGTGTGTGTGTGTTATCCCTCTGTTATCCAACTGTGCACACAGCATTGCAGGAGGGACATGCAGCCACCACGTTGTCTGCAGCAGATGTGATGGGATGGAGCATCCAAAGCAAATACTTATTTTCAGCTGGGGCTCTGTTTGCTCTAAGTGTGCTTTGATGTGTCGATGGAGGGTTTGAGATCACAGGTAATCCCTTCTGCATTTGCCACCTCTCGCTAGAGACAGATATATCTCTGCTGGGGAGGAAGAAATTCAAGCTAGGCAAGCTTTAAATTACTTTTCCCTCTCTTAGAGATGTCAAATAGGTGGGAAAACCTGCTCAGTCCAGTTGTTGCAGCAACTGTATGGGTTCTTGGGTGTCACAGGAGTTTTTCAACTGCTAATTCCAAAGGCATGGAGAAATCCAAGAATAAAATACATCAGACTTTTAGTTACTCTTTGAAAAGCTCCCGTAAAAATGAAGAAGCTCTGGTAAAGGTACTGCATGAGTGGGCTTCCAAGCTGCTGGAAAAAATGAGATCTATGAAGATGGTGATATTACAAAAGCAATAATATATTGCCATATTAATTAATCCTGAATTAAAGCAAATTTTTTGTATGAATGCATATGACATTCATGGCATGCCAAATTAATTCTTTATGATCAGAGCCACTGCAGTCGATACTAAATGAATTCATAATGATAAAATGCTTAAAATAGAGAGTTACCACAAAAAAACAATAAAAGGCCGTCATCAAAACTGCAGCATGCTAATAAAATATTGCTCAAAAAGATGGTGCTGTTTAGGACTGTCAATTAGGATCGTTGCTTTATCACTATTACTTTTTTAATTTTATCTGTCCTCTTCCAACACTTCCTTTCCCGAAGTCTTTCCTTTCCCGATCAATTGTGCCCATAGTAATGTTTTTATAAGCTATAGTCCCATAGTAAGGGTAAAAGAGGCAGCGTAACAGCGAGATTTTTGGTCACACGAAACCTGTGCTCTGTGGACCTGGGACATCACCTTTTGACACCTTCTGTATTTGGTGACTAATTTATATGTGCAGGGCTCTTCCCCGTGGCCCCCTCGTTGCCCTCAAGACTTCCCTGCATTGCTGTTTTTAGGAAGAAAAGTCCCTCTGAAATCCTAAACAGAGCTGCTACATGGTCCTGTGTGGTAAATTCATGGATTCCCTAATATGGGTGGACAATACTGGCCTGTATTCTCTTTGGACTAGTTTCTCATATGCTGAAGTTTTCTTCCTCTGAGGATTAGAGAAATTGGAGTCCCAGGCAGTCAGTTATCTGAACAAAGCCTTGTATCAGCTCTTGTTAATAAAACAAACCTATACCAGCCCTGGGACTTCGTTGTGTGTTACAGATATTCCAAATGGCATGACAAAAACAAAAGTAGCCATGGATATCAAGGAGAGAGACAAGGGTGTTGCATAACGAGAATAATTTCTCCTTTAGGTTATAGTCAATTTTAATATATTTATATATATATTTTTATATTTGTATAAAATAGGAATTATATATATAATATATATGCATATAAGAAAAAATATATATATTTTTAAGCTGTGCATGAGGCTCTCATCCAAACAGAGACTAGGAAGTGTATCCGGTCTTTCTTCCTATTCCCACTATTTTCCTCCTGAAATTGAGGGAATACGAGGAGCAAGATCCAGATTGGTGAAGGGGAGAATGGTCTGGGGAAGGGGGAAGAAGGAGAATGAAGGATGTTGGGTGCCAAAGGCACGGCGTGGGACAGTGGTTTCTCCAGGAGCAGCATGCAGGGCAGAGCAGTGGCCCGTGGGGCTTTTGGCTGGGAATCTGTCGAAGAGAGAACAGGGAGTTATTGCCAAGGAGCTTGGCAGAAAGCTGGAGGAGGAGGATGAAAACAGGGAAGGCAGACAGGGCTACACCAGAAAAGGTTGATAGAGGTTGGTAGGTGATGGGAAAATTAAGGCTTTATGGGATACAGTAATTCCAGCTGATTATCATCTTTGTTTTCATTAAAGCTGTTTTTTTTTTGTTTGTTTGTTTGATTGTTTTTGCTTGTTTGTTTTCTTTGAGAGATTGTCCTAGTTGAAAATACTTTTTTATGGACTAAAGCTTTAACTGACTCTTTAAAAGCTATCTGGAGGAAGATAGTTGGAAGCCAAAAGTGCAAATTGACCTCATAAAGGAGAACCAGAGAAGCTTTTAGCCAGTTGTAAACATCAGGTAACTCAGAAAATTAAGGAGATAAAACGTGGTCAGTGAGGACTCCCTAGAGGCATTTCTCTTGTTATGGCTTTACTTACCATGGGAGAAAAGTTTTCGAGCAGGAGTCAGTTCTGGGAAAACCTCTCCAGAAGGTGCGTCACCAACCTGGAACTGTGGACCATGGTCATGAAACCTGTAGCAGAAAGCTTAATTTGCCCTAATTATGCTCCTCACTACAGGGTCTTTCTTTTGATTTGAGAGAGGAAGTTCAACAGGGAATAAAATAGTCAACTGCTTTCTCCCCTAGTTGGAATAGGAGAGAATTAGCTGGATGACATTAGGAGAGTTTCTAAATATCTTTCCTGCCAATATTTGATTAGGGACTTTAATTTCATTAGACAAACTGATTTTTTCATTAGACAAACTGATTTTTTTTTTTTTCATGCATTGCTCTCTCCTTTTAATGTGTAAATTACATGGGATTTGACTCTCATTACAATATTGATATGGGTGCCGCCTTCATGAGGACAGCAGTGCCAAAGTTGGGCTTGCCCCTGGGCTGCTGTGAAGCAGAAGGTGTGGGGAAATGCCCCAAGCTTTTGGGAACAACCTGTTCCGTTCAACTTCTCACCTGCACAGAGGATGCTGCGCTCTGAGTTGTGTTGCATTGGATCTTAAGGATACTGGGAGCTGTAAGAAAGGGATGCAAACTGAACTCCCCAAGTCTTTTGGAAATCCATGATTTATTCTGAATATATAAATGAATTGCTACAGCTGCACACTAGTCCTGCAGACTACTGCTATGCATATATATATATATATATATATTTATGCAATCATGGTACCTAATGTTACGGCTTGCCTGGTGCTACATATCCTCAATAAAGCATCAGGGGATGCAACAACCATGCTGATGTTAAGCATTTGAAATAAATGTAAACAAAAATCAACACACTGTGGTTGCACAGTCACCTCAACTGAGATGGAGCCTGCATTGCACATCGTAAGGGAAGCTGAGCCAGGGCCACAGAAAATACAGGTGCTGAAGGAAGTTAGCCCAGTTGCTGATAGTTTAAACTTTACATCTGGAGTGGGAAAAACAGAAGTAAAAGAGGTATTTGTTGTTGTTGAGTTATTTATTTTTTTTTTTAGGAAAACATAAAACATATGAGATTTTACTATTGAGGCAGTAACAGGAACGCCCATCATTTCATCATTTTTATAGGCATGTGTCTGGTACATAAATGTGCTGACAGAATTTCTATAATTCTGATAGAATTTTTACTGCAAGGTTTATTTTTTTGTGATGCTGAGTATATTTGCTCTGAAGTAGAGCACACTTTGATATTTCAAATGTTCTCTTTTGTTAAAATTTTGAAGTCAGTTCTATATGGGACAATACTTTGAGCTTGAATTGAGTTTCTCAGCAGAGTTCTGGGTGAGAATTGTCCTTGGAAAAGCCAAGGGAAGCAATGTCTCCTCCTTATTGAAGTGATCAACAGTTTAGCACTAATAGGGTTGCAGTATTGCCTGTTTTAGCCAAATTGTAACATTGTGTTTGTCAGAACTGTGAAAAGTTGAATTCTAGATGCATTTCTTTGATGCATGGTGAGGGAAAAAATATCCGGATATGGAAATACTTCATTTTAAAGTTTCCAAATGCTGATGAGTCCTTGGGAAAGAAAAGTCATTTTTATGTGCTAAGATGTAAGCTAAGTTTCCTCATCAAAAGGCATTATCCTGCAAAATGACCTGTACATTTTTGCATGGACTCTATGTCAGACAAAGCACTTCTCCACATACTATATAGCAGGTTTATTTATACTAAACATGATGTCACGACATAATGAGTCTTCTTGGATTCTTGGTACTGTACAAACCACAAAAATTCTTGCTCCGTTGACCCTGTAACACGAAACTGATGGAGCAATCACACTGGGTTATGTTCCAGCACAGTGAAATTAGTTTTGCACTGCCTAGGCACAAGGATCAACCTCGTCATCCAAATTACAGGAGCAGGGCCAAAGTGTATGCACTCTGCCCATGTTTTTATGCCACAGAAATCATGATACTACAAAATATTTTTAGGAGTTGATATCCTTTATCTGCCATCATTATTATTTTTAATAGTATTTCTGTCTGGATTAAAACTTACCTGTTTGACAGAGTAGAAGTGAATTATGATAATTTTCTGACACAGAGATGAAGCCCGAGTTTGTTTTCTCATCACTAGTCATCCTGGTAAAAAGTAGAGGTCCTTTTGCAGTTCAAGTTCCTTATAAGAGAGAACGTGTTTCTTAGGGTGAGGTACCCGGGAAGAAACATGGGTGTTCAGCCAAGTATTAAGCATGAGCTTTAAACTTGAGGAAATTTCATCATCATCATCTTTTTCTTTAAATCCAAGCTTATTTCTGATTTGTGCTTCAAAGCTTGCACAGCCAAAGGAGGGAGATTTTCTAGCAGTGGGGGGTGAGCCTATTAAAATTCAACACGATTCTCTTTATTGAAAGGCGTAAACAAGAATCAATTTTCTTCACTAAAGAAGTTGCCTGAGCTGCAGGTTCATCTAGGGCAGGGCAAGCTCTTAGGAAAAGTTAACCGGAGAAATACAAGATACAGAAAATCACTGTGACTCCTCCTTTCAGCTGGGGGGCTGGAGCGAGTGGATGGAGTGACACAGAGGCTTTCATGGGTTTTGAAGCTACCAGACTGAAGGGTAGACCTCAGAAGATGCAGTGATTTGCAGTTTCTGACCAAATTCATGGACAATTATGTAACGAAACGCTAATTACGTGATGTAGAAAAGTGTTGCAGAGACTTGCGTGTCCAGGATGGTGATTAAGGCACCTAGGTTGACCTATGTTTCTCCTTCAAGCCTGCTCTGGCTTTCTGTGTTTCTGAGGAGGTCCTGGTTTCTGCCAGCTCCATCCCAGGAGGCGGCGTTGGGTTTCCCCAGCCTGTGGGATGAAGCCCTTGGGCCCCTCCATTTGTTTGAAGCATATGATATCGATATCGATGTTTTTGGTAAAGCAAGGATGCTGAAACACACGTATCGCGCCTGGCTCCATGAAGTCTATGCTCTGCGGAGACGTAGAGGCAGGGATGGAGAAGAGCCAAGAGCAGCTCCTGCTTTGGAAAGCTCGTGCAGTATTATGTAATGGGGCAGATTGGTTTCAGGGCCTTCCTCTAGCTAATATTTGTTAAGTTTCCACAGAATATAAAAGTAGCCTTGCATTTCAGGCTAGTTTGGGCTGATTTTTTACCCCAGATCATATGGGTTTCATAGGTACCTGTGATACTGTAAGCTTAAATATTCCTTTTCTTGCATGCTTTTTTTTTTTTTTTTCTAGTGGGATCAAGGCAGATTTTATTTTTAAACATTTGGAGTTTGTTTTCATAAAGTTCCTCCAATCAAGACAGCATCCAAGTCATCTTGGTTTTTAGGCTTACACACAGTATTACTACATTAGCCCTTAATAAAGAACTCATGCTAAAACCAGATTCCCTTCACACTAACTACAGAAACATGTTATGGGAATGTGACTGTATAGCTGGGTGGAAAATGATATTACTTGCAGAAGATTTGTTGTCACATAACAGCCTGCTCATCTGCTGATTACTATCTTACATTTATTGTGCATCTTCCTTTGTGTAGTGACTGTGATACTTTCAAAAGTGTTTAAAATCCCTGCAGTAAAATATAAAAAAAGGAAAAAAAAAATCCTGAAATGCCTCTGTTAGGATCAAGCTAAAACTGAACTAAAAGCAAATTTATACATATGCTGTATATTAAGCTTAACCAGGGTAACGCCCCTTTCCTTTGGTTTTTGGAAAAGAGTCCCACATTGTCACATGTAAAGGGACATTTCAGCACTGATTTTCATTTTCATGAGATTAAAAGTGAAACATGTAACCACAAAGCTGGTTTATGTCATCCCCTGTTGGAGCCAGCAGTAATGCCAAAAATTAGATATTTGATAGGTTTGTGAGAGAAACAGATGCAGGAGGGATGCCATTCCCACAATTTTAAACTCCTTCTTATCTTTAAGCTAGAAAGAAAATTCCAGATGAAGAAAATCTATCTTATTGGCTCTAAAAAATAGAGGAAGAAAGTTGCCAACAAAAAAAAGAGGAAAAGAATAAGGAGAGAAGTTAATTTAAAACCAATGTCATTCTTGAGGAATTGTAAACCATAATTGAGAGGGAGAGAGAGAGAGAGAGATGGTGTGTGTATTTGAATATGCATTCATATACAGAATAAACATGCACAGATAGGGCATTTCCAGTGCTTTTTGATCTCTTAACTCAACCTATAGCCTCCTTCAGGCTTCCGTAACATTTTGGGGGCTCAGAGTGGTCGGAGAAGGCAAAATTGATGGGAAGAATACCCTCCACCCCCCAAACATACATCCAATACACTCGGTGAAAGCTAAAACATCCAAAAAGTATTCTTTTTTTTTTTTTTTCCCCAGCTTTTTTGTTTTGGAAGCAGTTTGTATGTCCCTGTTCTTTTTATTTCATTCTGCCAGCTGTCTGCTAAACAAATCTAGCCAGGTGGGGCTTACAACCCATGACTAAAAAACCTACTAGTGCAGCTGTCCAGCTTGCCTGGAGGAAGAATTCTAACAAATGGCAGGAATGAAAAGATTGGTTTTGTTTTCAAGAAAGTAGCTATGGTACCTTCCTTGCTTCATTTTTCGTTCGGTTTGCTTCAGTTAACTCGTGGCCTCCTAAGGTTTTACAGGGTATTGGGAAATCCAATTTATCATTTATATTTATCATTTTATATTTATCAGTTTATCATTTAAGACACTCTTTTGGTACTGCTTGTATTTTTCTTTTATTCATTTTTTTTTCTCCTGTAATGATTTTATTCTGTGTTAGACACATAGGGCAGCTTGGTTGCTTTGAGTGTGGCTGAATGTAAAATAATCTGACACTTTCCCCTCAAATCGCTGGTAAACCATATAGTAGCTTAGCTGGATTTTAAAATATTCAGTAGTTTGAATATGTAACTAGTGAAGGGTGATGGTTGGTGTTGTTTACCCACAAGCTGGGGACAGAACAGGCTTCTTTGCACTGCTTCATCAATCGACCTCAACTGCGATTTCCGAGTCAGCAAATGAGCGCTTCATTTTCTGTGCCTGCGTTCAGCTAAACAAGAGCTCTGCTAAAAATTACCAGGCTGACATCTGATCTACAGTTCCAGCAGCAAGAGAAGATGAGCCAGGGAGCCACCTTCCCTCGCATCTTTTGGAAAAAGTGACGGCTGAAATCTGTGTAGCGCAAACTTCCGCTCGGGGAACTGGGAAGGTTTTATAGTGGAAAATGTCCCTCTGGTTTGTTTTGTTAGATGACAACCAAACGAAGCATTCAGTTTTGGCCCAATTCTGTGTCCTACAAAGTCATTGAGAAAACTTCGGTTGGTGCAGGTCTGTGCTGATGTAGGTTGACTTGGTGGAGTAATTTGCCTCCTAAGGTGGAGGAGACTTTTGGCATTTTCCAGGTGTCCCATGTGGGTCTCATGGGCGCAAGAGTAAAGGAGCACCTGGAATTAACACCTCTCAGAGTCAGGTCAGTTGTAATATTGTTTGTAGCTGGGTCCAGAACTGGTCAAGTATTTAAGCTTGTGCTTATATAGGTGTATGAATGGTGCCATGAAATCAAGAACTGCTGCTATTGATTGTCGAATGGCAGGAAATCTCAAGTGAGGGGTGGACTTCTTTCTGGTGGATGCTCTAGAATCAAGTGACTTTGTGCTCAAAAGAAAACATGCACCCAATTGCTGAATTGCAAGCAAATTAAATAATTGTAGTCCTGATTTCAGCCACTCTTCCGTTTCCTCATCAGCATGCCAACACACCTGTAGTCCCAAGATTCATATGTGAGACATGTTAGGTCTAAATACACGCAACCCCCTGCATGGTTAGGGCTTTGCTTTGGAGAGATGCAAGTTGCACATCATTGGGGAACAACGAGCAGTGTCTGCACAGCTCAAAACTGCATCCAGAGCAGGCGGGTGAAGCCAGGCTGCTGTTGCGGGCGCCGTTATTTCCCTTCGTTATATAACAAGGCATGAGTGATATTGGTCAGGGCGCTCACGAGCCAAGAGAGAAGGAGGCCAATTTTTCATGAGGAAATCGAAGTGCTGATGCAGAACTAACCCTCGCAGTTTGCTGTTATTTAATGAAGAAGCAGCGAGTGGGGGATTTTGGCAAAACTTGGTGGGAAACATAACAATGGTCATGACATTATTTAACGCACAATGGAATAACAAAGGCACTTAAGTGCTGTGATTAAGAACAGTATAAAGTTTTTTTGAATGGCAAATAAAGCCAAAATGTTGGTTGTATTATTCTCAGTTCTCGTATTCATTTTATTCATTGGTTACGTTTTTCTGAACCTACGGTAGGATTCTAGAATGATGCCAGGAGAAATCACTGGAATTAGTTCCATTTTGACCATTTTCTGTGTTAGAGTCTCTGGATGATATCAACCCCATTTTTTACGTATTTTTTCTTATTGTTGTGCACTGGTAAAAGCACACATTTCATCGAAACTTGTGTTCAGTTCACATCCTATTTGTTTTTCTGAAGATAATGTCAGATTCTGAAGGACTATGCAATGTGCAGATGCATTTCTTTATGAAATGACAGGTAATATTGGGAAACTGAGACCTGAGAATAAGTTAACATATATTATTTTATCAGGAAGTATAACTGCTTTGTTTAAGGTTTTTGTGTGTTTGGCTTTGGTGTTTTTTTTTTTTTTTTTTTTTGGACTTGCAATATCTTTACAAGAAGTTCTGATTAAAGCAAGGGGGGAGAGGTGGTGGACGTTGTCTCTGTGGACAGTGATTAGAGAACAGGAGACCCAACAAAGCTCCAAAAAGCTGTGTCGGGATTTCACCAGGCCAGCCAGTAGGCTGTTGTGCCAAGGGCGTAATGCAATATTACAACCATCTGTTGTCAAAGGCCTTTATCCCAGT
This sequence comes from Tinamus guttatus, assembly GCF_000705375.1. Next base: position 68,038 of record NW_010587920.1, read on the forward strand.
GGCACCTGGATGCTGCTTACCCTCCTCATCGTGACAGCATGTCACCATGGCATCCAGATGCCTGGAGGTACATAAAGCACAAGGGGGAGGTGACAAACAAGTAAGCAGCACCAAAAGATGCTCCGTGAATGCTGGAGACCTCCTCCACTTCTGTGCAGTAACTTCCATTATAGCATCTATATAACCCGGACTACCACAAGTGTTCCAAGGCTATAAGCCCACTGGATGGCCTGGAATTGGTAAAGAGAGGAGGAGAAGAAAAAAAAAAAAAAAACTCAGAGTTTTAATGTGAAATTCACCTTATTTCATGAGATTTAAAAGTTTCTCATGGCCAGCGCAGTAGCTTTTTATTATTTATTTTTGCATTTCTGCACATTGTTAATTATTCCACTGTGTTTTCAGTGGAAGTCAAGTTGGTAAAGCCATGAGTTTTATTTAACATCTATATGTAGAAAAGTGAGGCTATTCCTCGAGGAGATGTCCTCTGTCTGCTGCTTTTTCCACTACTTGCCCCTATGATGGAAATTGTACTTCTTTCATGAAAGTATACTGTTTCAGTTGCCAAGGAAGAAAACCAGAATCAGGTAAAGGAATAGCGGAGATTAGAAGGAAACCAAGTTTAATAAGAAAGTCTGAGCATAAAAACTGCATGTGGCAGGTACTAGGAGCAATTGAATTCTAGGAACAGGGAGGGGCAAAAGTGGTCCAAAATGCTGAAAAATAGTTCACAGGGAACACGGCAAGTGATTATGAGTGGCAGGAACCACTGTGGTAGCAAGATGGTCCCCTGGATGTGGGCAGAGAATATTGGACATGACAGCAGGCTGACTAGACAGGTTGCTCTCAACATCCCATAGGGCAGAAAGTGCATGGAAAATTGCAAGCCTGGACAGTAGGGATGCTCACTTTTTACACCGAATGATATATTTTAGACTTGAAATGAAAATGCACAAATTGAATTTATTAAAAGCTGGCAACTAGAGGTGTTTTTTGTTGTTTTTTGTTTTTGTTTTCAAATTATATACATATTCATTTTCAATGAATGACAATCTGGCTGCCAATAAAGGGATGTAGTTATGGACTACGAGGTTCCTTATTATGCTGCGTTTAAGCTTATGAACTTATTTTTACCTGGTGAGGCCAGGAATATGCAAGGCCAAGAATGAGTTCTACCACTGCCATACCACAGGAATGCATTGCCCCCATTGTGCATAGACAACGTTACCTGAAGAGAAAATACTTTTTCTCTGATGTTGCCACCGAATAGCAACGTTAATGTTACCTGAACCGGCCTCTTCGTGCTGCTGCTCTTTGCCTTGTTTGTGACGGGGACAAACACTTGCAGGGAAGTCCAGAAAATATTAAAGTGAGCCAGAACTGCTAAATATTATAATACCATTCATCCTGCCATAAGACAGGAATGCGAAGATTGAGGTGCCTAGGTGTGCTTTTTTCCATTTCACTTGGACTTGCAGGGTTTCTAGGGAGGCTTCTTGTGAGACTGGAGGCTGGTGGCCTAGCCATTCAGAAGCATGCATTGCTAGTGATGCACTTTGAGGAAGAAAGAGCATGGGAAGAAGAGATGTTGGTAGCTAAGACCACTTTTAAGGCCAAGACCACCATTGGAGCAGTAAGGAAGTAACCCAAAAATGGCCGAATGAGTCACTGAGAGCTAGGAATTTATGCAGGGTTAGAGGAGATCAGTGAGACCTTAGAGCTTGGGTATGGCAGATCCATTCTGAAGGTGAGATGAGAAAAGCATTTAGAAATTGAGCTGATGTTGAGTGGGCAGCTACTACTGAAGAGGTAGAGGACACAAAGCTGATAACAGATACCTCGAAGCACTGAAAGGAATCTGAACTGAGGAAGTTAAAATTTTCAAAACTATCAGATGCAGTTCATATAAAACACAGGGGAGAAAGAGGAAGGGGAGACAACTGCAGAAAGGACTTGGGAGAGACAGAGTATAGAAAGAAGAGGGCAGAGGAGAAATCAGAAGAAAGAACAAAGGAAAGGCTCCCAGAGGAGTTAGGTGTGGAGAAATACCCAAGAGAGGAAGAGTCATGAGAAACTTGGGGACCATCAGTAGGTCTGAAGTAAGGGTATTTATAGAATACCCTTACATCTAACAAAATCAGCAGGAACAGTAAGATATGCCAGGGAAAACTCTTGTGACTAGAAGACTGGGCTTGGATTCATTTAACCCTGTTAATGGAATAATAGATAATTATTGCTGCATATGTGTTGAAGTGGTTGCCTTTGTCCTATCTTCAGCAAAAGGATTTCCTGGCTTTTTAGTTCTACTTTTTCCATTGTCATTGAATTGCTTGGAAAAGAGGTATTAGTATCTGTGGTTAGTGAAGAGACTAGGCCCATAGTCCTTGCAACGCTTATCCATTTTGACAGTCCCATGATAAAAAAGTTGTCCCTTTGACAGTTGTTATCAGCAGGGGCTACTTTTGAAGGCCACTTTGAAACTCTAGCTATACATCATCAAGCTGTTGCCCAGGGGAAGGTACTGTGAGCATGCAAAATCTGAGATGTTACATTTGAGCCTTAGCTTTCTTAAAGGTGTCACTTCAAGGTGGTGATGATAGTTTATAAGGGAGGGAATATTTCTGAAAACCAGTTATTTTAAAGCTATCCTGTCATATCAAGTAACCTTAGTGAAGAACAGCCCTGCTCTCTCCAGGACGGCTTGAAAGGTTCTCTCAGGAGTAGTCAGAATTTGTGTTCCTTGTCAAACCACCAGAGCTGACACCTCCAAGGCATGCAGAGAGATATATTTAATCATCTTACTTTTCATTTGATCTTTCATTCTTTTTTTTTGGTATTTATAATCCTGAAACACAAAGAGGAAGAGCTCACATGAGAAGCTCTGACAGGGCCTGGAAAAAAATTAAGAAATGCTGTCTCCCTAATTCTCCTTCTAACAAGGGTGACACCTGTTAAAGGAAAATAAATCTAGCTATAAACCAGAATTCTCCATTTCCTTCTCATGTTCATTTTCAGGTCATCTAAGTAGATCTCTCCTTCACTTGCTTATCTTTCCATATACTAGAATTTCTCACATTTTCCATTATAGAATCACCCTGCTAAGCCCCCTCAGCCCTCCCTAAAAATGCAAGCAAAGACTTATTAGGTAGAATTCAAACATCCACTCGAGGTTGGGGGGAAGGTATTTGAAAAAACCACTTGATGAAATATCTGCCGTTCCCTCCATGGACATGGACTCCACATTTCTTTTGGCTTTCAGGATTTCATTTCCATTTAGTGTATTAACTTTTTTTCCCCCCGCCCCATGTTATCATTATTTTAACCAGCATGTATAACACACACCCTCCTTTATGGTGGCAGTAAATACAAATGTGGAAATTATGCACTCAGATGAATTAAGAGAAATAAAGCCTCACAGGTCCTGAACCAGCCAGCAATCATTCCTACATATCGTCTATTATAGCCCAGTGTACCCGCAGTATATTTCCACATCACACAGGTGGAAGTGTGAAGCTGAGGCTCATTTAACAGTATGAATTTTCCCAATGTATCACAATTACAGGAACACCTGTGCTTCATAACTTTCTGCTGATCCGCTGTGAAAATTCGCAGTATGGTTAGTAACCGAACCATCAATATGCTTTGTCTCCTACCGCGTGGGGATTGGGACGACTGTTTTGTTTCCTTTTCAGAAAATAGAAAGCAAAAATGATGCTGATTTTGTGTGATGCGACTTGTCTACCATGGCAGTTCTTCTTGTGGGAGTTTCTGTTCAGGAAACTCTCGGGATACCTTTCCGATGTGGGCAGTAAAGGATGGACGACGTCCCCTCTCTGCCCGAGTCAGCACCATGGCTGTTTTTCATTCATGACCCATTGCTTTCTTGAACACGTGTCAAGTCCACATCACGTGTGTTAGGGACCTTCTGCTGCTAGACTGTCCTGCCGAGCTGGCCCACCGCGTGCCAAGGGATCGTCCTGGCCCGCTATCGGCACTGCCTGTGCCCAGTCGGTCTGTTGGCTTGCGACTTAGCTTGGCTCGTTACTGCAAACCTTGGTATGTTCCCTCTGTCCAAGTGGAAAATCAACACAACGTGACACAGTGTGGAAAATCAACATAACAAACCAACCACGTGAGACAAGGCTATCACTTTTCCAATCTACCGAGCTATAAGAGCATTTGAGTCATTGCTTGAGTAGAAGGAGTTTTGATGAAAGGATTTATATGCATCTTCACCCAATATCATTCTAGATATTGCCCTAATTTCTATTGTATTCTGATTTATTCTGATTATATCTTGCTCTGTGTGTTGCCTAGGAGGGATCCTGAGGCCTGGGATGTAGGTCACACCATGACTCTGACCCAGCACTGCAGGAAGGTACCTTTGGTGAAGCAGAGAAGCTGCTGAATGGTTTGAACTGTTGCGGTGACACGCAGGAAAACAGATGCTAACATGCAGAGTAATGCAGTCAGGCAGTGACAGGTCTAATGAGGGTGGAAGCTGGCTATGGCTAGTTAAAACTGTAAATCAAGGCAGTGGAGGTGGGAAAAAGAATCTGCTCACTGCTTTGAATGGAGGAGTTTGCACTCTGCAGTCTCCTTTTTTTGCAGCATTCCTCAATGTCCTTCTCCTTCAGTTATCCACATGAGGAGCTTTGCTGAAGAAGGTTGTCACTCTTGTCTTGTCCAGATAGCCAGACTTCCCTTCCATGGGAAACAGGGCCTCAGGAGAAGAGAGAAAACAAATTCATATCTGTTTTTTGTCCTGGGATGGAGTCAGGATGCGCCTGGGAGACTAAGAACGTGGATGTGGTCCTAAGACACCCAGTTTACAGATCATTCCCAGCTTAAACCACTTAAACCATGTATTTATTTCATCACTTTTTTTTTTTTTTTTTTACCTGGTTGAAAATCCCAATCTCTTTCCCTTGTTTCAATGGGGTCTCTGTCCACATGGAGTGTAGACCTAAAGTGGACTCCCAGGTCCTTGGCTCTGTTCCAGATAATCTGTTTTACAGTTCTGTCCTTGAATGAACTTGAGGAGGTAGGCGCCCTTATTCTTCCTTCTGCATGAGGTAGAATAATATATATGCCGTGTCACAGGTGTGTAGGGAGGTCTGAAAATTAATGTGCTTTCAGGTCTTCAGATTAAATGCTATATAAGTGAAAAATAGTTGAAAGTCATTTTAGTGTCCCAGTGGGTCTGACATTCTTTTCTGCTCCCAGAAAGAGATTTGCTGTCTGCAAATCTCATGTTTCCAGAATTAGATTAGGAGTGTCAGATGTGCATTCTTGAGGCCTTCTGACCCAGATTAACCTTAGTGCACAAAAATTTGATAGTGCAGTTGCAGGACCAGAACAAAACTATACCCGCCATGGTCTACTGTTGCATAGAGAAGGTTATTATATAGGATAGTGAAGGATATATGTCGAATATCTGCAAGAAAAATGTAGAGAGAATGTGTTTTAAGAAGGCAGAAGCTCTGGCCAGGAAAGGGAATTGGGGTTAATTCACTGATCAAGATGTCAGGGAGATTTGTGGAGAAAAATGAATATGCTCTAAGTTCCTTTTTACCTAGAGGAAGAGAGGGAGAAAGAAAAGGACTTTTCCAATTTCAGTGGTAGAGAACACAGCAAAGCCCTAGTAAGAAAGAAATGCACCAAATTTGGACTTTGTGATGTCTCTGTCCATTTGCTACACAGCTATAGAGGAGCCAAAGCAGTGACTGAAGACGAATTGCAAAACCCAAATGAAATCCTTTCTGAGGTGATGTTCAAGAGCAAATGGAACAAAAAACATGTCTTTTAGGTATGTTTGCCATGTTCGCACCATCTGGAAATACTAACACACATCTTCATGAGCAAGGTTCAGAGATGGGGCCTTTGTTGATGTCCTTTGCAAGGGCAGAGATGTTTCTTAGGTGTGTGTGGGGGATATTTAATTGCTGTGAAGTATTTACTTTTGTCAATAAGTGCTAAATAATCAGAACAAGATTTCCAGTAATAGATCACTGTTCTGATTTAGCATTCGCATAAATTCAGTTTATAAAACCTTGTAGTTGAAGCTGCAGCTTAGCACTCAGGAAGGCGAATCATTGATTTCAGCAGTGATTTAATTCATGTCAAAGGAGTCTGAACCCAAATATGATGTGGAAGCTGGCTGCTGTTTGGACTGCTTGCCTGTTCATGAATGCATACATGTACAAAAAAGAAGGAAAGAAAGCAAAACAGGAGAACACTTAACGTTTCTAAAGTAGTTTCCTCAAATTTCTTTGCAAACAATGTAAAATAACAACCTAATAATTTTGTATCTTAATCATGTTCAGTAAAGAAGTCCTTTAGATAATTGGCATTGCCTCTGTACTAGGCCAAACTTTCTTTTAAGTTACAAATACTCACAAAAGGTTTACATTATAAGGAGCTGCTTTGGAGATGTGCAGATTTAGTTTGTAAGTACAAAGTGAACATGCAAATTGCCTTATCTTGTGGGATTCACAAACAACCATCATTCAGATTGATTTAATACATAGCTTTTTATCTTTAAAAGTGTTAATTAGAAAATAGGGACAGTTCTCTGAACACTTAAGAGTAATAAATAGATCAAAACAGCATCCATGCTTCTGTGATGGAACTTCTGAAGACTTTATAAAGGGATTAATACAATTGTCAAAAAGACCACAGTATACATATTTAATAGTGCTACCAAGCTACAATTACATTTTTAGGACTCTATTTGCTAAGCTTTTAAACACTCATTATGGAAAAAAAAAAAAAAGGCATTTTCAGAACCTTACTGCATAACTCCGGATTGCGATGCAGATGCAGAGTTACTCTGCTGCTGTGCTCGCTTCCTGGCACCTCCCCAGCCTTAGCTTTGCCTGTGTGCATCCTTACAGGTGCTTTCCTAGGAAATTGCTTGACCCGGGATTTAGGCTTTACTCATAAATCCAGAAGTGCTCACCCTAATTTTCTTGCCAATTTACTTCAGTGTGTGTTTGTTCCTGACACTGCTATTGGATTTGCTTAGCTCAATGTGTGAGTAAAAAATGATGCTTGGTAAGACCTCTGCTTATGTTCAATCATGTCAACAGTCTTCGTGTAGCGGGTCTTTTCTTTAGACTTCACTAGTTTTTGTTTTACATATTTATTTCTATATATTCCAATGACTGCCCAAGCAAGTTGACAGTAAATGAAATTCAAATACCTCAACTATAATCAATTACAAACTGATTATTATGAAGTAAAATGAACGGGGGCAGGGGGAGAAAAACTTTCCTGTCAAACAAACAAATAAATAAAACAGATCTCCTGCAAAAAGTGAGAGAAACAGGTAAAGTCTTGAAACATACTCTAGAGGTCAACACTATGAAGTACTCTGGAAAGAATTAATTTCAGAACCTAGGGTCATCTACTTTTGAAATTCTCACCTAAAATATGGACCCCGAGGGGTTTCCTTGATTCACTGGGGCCAGACTTTCACCCCACAGGAGAACAGCTGTAATATTCTCTTTCCTGAAACTCCTGTAAAGATGGTAGGCAGCTGCATTCCACATCAACTGCAATTTCCAAGTCCTGCCTGTCAAAGGATTATTAAGTGCATTGCAGCAATGAGATAAAAAAAAAAAAATCTTGTGTCTATCCAGCCTAATTATTGTTTTTGAATCCTCCGGCTTTCTCATTGCCTGCATGCATCTGCATGCAAGCAGCCATGAGCATGAGTGTTTTCACCACATAAGTTACAACTATTTGCATAAACCACATACTAATATGAGCAATATATATGTATATGGGTGAATTCAGACAGGGAAAAGTCTTGTGAACAGCCAGTCCTCTGATGCCAATGGAGAGTTTCACCATTTCCTATGTGTCGTTGGGCTGCTGGTGCACAGGGAAGCATTGGCTGCAGGAGCAGTGGAGTCCTGAGCAGGTTGATGGATCTGCATCAGGGATGCAAGGAAAAGGGCTGAGAAAGGAGGCAGAGGAATACCTACATTAGCCAAAGAAAGAAAGATACAGGGAAACCTTAGTGTTGTATTTGCAGCAGTGGAACTGAAGTAACTATTACAGAATTAAGGGATTACAGAAAATGGATCTTTTCCCATATCCCACTTAACCCAACTCATATCCCACCTGCATTAGATCTCCACAACCACCCTAAAGCACGAGACGGCATTAGCACATTCCAAGTTTTAAAGTAAAGTTGTAACATAAGCAAGTAGTAAGACTTAATTTATTAGGTCCAAAATAGATCTTATAAATTAAGTCTTATTAGTTGCTAATACCATCCCAAGAAAATAAATTTAACTCTTTTCTATTTTAATGCAAAAATCTAGATACATATAATTTGGAGAGAAACTGCAAATATATGCCAATAGCAATGAGGACAACAACTTATTTCTCAGAAATGTTAAAGGATATCTGACTTTTTTCAAGAAAATGTGCATATGTTTGAAGAACTGTCATTACAGTTAAAACATTCTGTGTTTTATTGTTAGAGATATCGGTATGAAATGCACAGTCAATTTCTATTGCTTGGTCGATGGTAGAATCAGCAGTGGTGGCTGGCAGTGCTCAGCTGTGCTTTTGGCTACCTGGGTTTTGGAAATCCTTTGCAGATGGAGATCTCAGCCTCTCCAGGCTGTTCCAGGGCTGAGCTACCTGCTTTGTGACCAGTTTTTCCTACTGTCCAAAATGAACCCTCTCAAGCTGTGACCGCTTCCCCTTGTTGTATTTTCTGCCTCTACTGAGAAGAGTTTGGCTCTCTGATCTCTCTATTTCTCCTTAGCATTCGCTTCAACAGATTAAACAAGCCCAGCTTCTCAATGTCTCCTTGTCAGTCATGGTTTTCAGGCATCCAAGGACCTCTTCTGGACCTCCTCCAGTTTCTCCATGTCTGTCTTGAACAGGGGAATCCCAACCTGAGCAATGCACTCCAGATGTAGCTCATTGGTGAGCAAAGGGGATGATTTTCCTCAGTCTGCTGCTCTGCTCCTCTTCAGGTAGCTCCATGAGATTTCTGTTGAATGAATACTAAGGTTTAACAGTCTGTCTAGACTGAAATCCTGTCTGCATGAGCCTCTCTCATCATCCAGGTTGCTGGTAGAGGTGTTGATGCATGCCCATGGACTAATCGACATACTTCTTGTCAGCCTGATGTTGAGCGTGACAAACAAGCCAAAATTGAACCCACCTCCAGATCATTTGTCCATTTCAACCTCCACATACGAGTATTGTGGAAGATGGTGTCAAAAGCCCTCCTGATACTGAAGCCCACTGTGGCTGGCAGCTGGCCGTCTTATTGCAGAAGGCAATCATACACTGCAGTGCTGCTCCTCCGCTGAAGTGTTATGTCCCTTCTTGTGGACTGCAAAGTTAAGATGAAGACCAGCAAGTTGAACTGGATTATTTCATTAGCTTTATTATTTTTTCTCTTGTTATGAGGCTTGAAGACCCTGTAATGGATAAGCATCCATAGTGGTAGGTGCTGTACAAACAGAAGAAAAAGTCAGTTCCTGCTGTGAAGATCTTGCAATCTACATATGCCACAGGAGGCAACAGATGGTGTAGACTGACAAGATAGTATAAGAAGAAATGAGACAATATTTATAAACATGATAGACAGCAGTCTCTGTACATAAGTAGCCAAGACATTGTCAAGGTTTTCTGTAGGCATCACAGCAAGGAGGGGCTCTGAAGCTGAGCAATGAAATGGTTCTGCAGCTGCTTGTGGGAAGCTGCTCCCATACATGAGAGGGACAGCATGAAGGAGCAGCAGCTCATCAACTCCTAAACTCTACAAATCTCCTTTTATTTCTGATTTTAGTGGAGATGGAGCTTGATAAATTCTGGAATGGGATCAGAGGCTTTCTGACTGGATTCAGTGACCTAACAGGTCCTTCCCACGCCTATATCCTGTCAGCACAATCATCTCTAGGCAAAATAATTTTCAAAGTTTTTCAAGGGTCTTCCAGAAGGTTTTGGGGGATGAATTTTATGAATACTCATTAAAAGAGTGCATTTACTAAGAGGAAAGGAGAAAACATCCTGGGATAGTAGCTCCTTAGTGTTCAGCACCCTGGCCATGTGCTGCAGCAGTGCATGCTCTGGGCTTTTAGCTCTACCACAGCAGAATCCAGTTCATCTACGCCTTGTCCATTGAATAACACACTGGCACTTTTTGCTCTGTTAAAAGAGAATATCTATTATACAGCATTTCATTGGGTTATCTTAAATTGGGCAGGCTAGCTTGTGAAGACCTGTATCCTAATTCTGATGGTAACGTACATACGAATTGGGTATTGGCTTTCAAGCTCTCTAACGCTTATTCAAAGTAGTAATAATCTCAATAATGTTCAAAAAGCTGTTTGGCTTGGCTGTAAAATATATATTACATAAAATAGTTCTGTAGTCCTCAGGATGCTTAACTTTTTTTTTCAAAAGCCTGAAGTTCATTTTCTTGAGCCTTCTTCATCTAGGCTTCTGAACATTATTTTCTCTAATGATGTCGAGCATTGCTTTCTTTCAGATTTGTTCCTTTCATTCATGCTACTCATGTGAGAGTAAGATTTCACCCTAGCCAATCATTTTTTGTTTCTAGGAGAAAGAAAAGTTGGAAAATTCATATGATAGTAGACAGGGGTGAGAGGCTGGGAAGAAAATCTCTTTTTTTCTGGTATGAGCTAGTTTTCCTAACTTTGCACGTTAAGATTCTATCACATATCAGTATGAAAATGTGATCCGAGATGATGCATCAGAAGCTGAAAATGGCTCACTAAAACCTAAATGATAACATATAATAGAGAAGTTGCTATCATAAGTTGCACATTCACAACATTAACCTTTGTAGCATGAATTCTGGCCTACATGAGGTCTGTTTTTAATAACAGGAATCAATTCCATCCCACTTCTAAGGGCATAAGTTGCTTGTTCATATTACAAGTCAACAACTCAACACCATTTTTACTAACACTGCAGAGAGAGAGAAACCTAGCACTTTCTAATGAAAACTGAACAATTGTTTGGAAACCTGATAACGTGCTATAATACATTAGCTGAAGAGTGGGCAGAAGCTGTGTTAAGAGAATTGACCTTTACAGGCAATACCTTCTGAGAGATAGGGAGGAAGGAATAGATGATTAACTAAAGCGAACAAGAGGCAGACTAGAAAAAGATGGGATAGGAATTTTGACAAAAAGGCAAGATTAAACTATTTTTGATAAGTTTTAAGATGAGAAACACCTATCTCTGGAAGCATTTTATAACAGAGTATTAAGTAATTCTCCCATGACAGTTGCTTCATATAATAGTGTTTTATAGCTCTGCATTTGTCTCAGTATTAGAATAACAGTAATGTTTCGTAATTACATAATGCTTTTTTGTTTTTAATCTCACAATAAATAAAAGGTAGGTGAATATTATGGGACTTTCCATTGACTTCAAAGGGCTTTGAGTTTCCTAGTGCTCTTTTTCACAAATCTCCTTTATTCCTTTGCCCTTGTCTTCAGCTGCTTTGTCCATCCTTAGTACAGTCTGAACAAATGACATCACTGAGCAGAGACCTAGTGAATAACATTAAGTGGCAGCTAAATTCATCAATAAACCTTTTTAGGCTCCTTTGTCACCCATGAAATCAAGCTGGAAACTGGACAATCGATGATTCAGGTAGCTTCAAAATTGCAGGGTTTTTCCATTGACTTAGCAGAACTGAATAATAGAATCATTACCCAAGCTCTGTTAATTTTTATACTCAATGTGGGTTATTTGATAGTATGCTCATATTTTATTTTCCAGTTTATCACTTTATTGTATTTAAAACAACAAAAAAGAGGTTTCCTATATTGTTGCAATTGCTATGGGGACCTAACAGTGTTGATGGTCCTGTTGTTTGCCTAGGAATAGTGTGTTGTGCTTGACCTTGGCTTGAGCTTTCTTTAAGGTCACACATGCCCAAAGGAGAGCAAAACGGGATACAGATTGAAGGGATTCAACACCCATCTCACTCAGAGGTGGTGGAGCAGAAGGCAGGGCACACAAGGAGTCCAGTCATGGCCAGCCTTAGGAAGCCATTTGCAATGGGAAGCCACTCCACAAGCGTGCCAGGATGTCAGACCAGCTTATCCCTCACCCTCGAGGCCAAGGGAACCCGAAGATCCAGCTGGGAGGTATCATCACCTTATTTAAGGCTTCAGGAACATACGGTGAGAAAGGCAAGATGCAGCCTGGACTCCCATCCTGACTAAACATAGAGGCAGTGAAAGGAAGAATCCGGTATTGACACCTAATATTTTGTCAGTGATCAGTACATCCATTTTCATTTCAAGTATGAGAAAAATCTGTGTTTTCTTGCACAAATAACATTTCTTGATTGGGGCTTGCCAAATCCCGCTCTTTCCCATGTCAGACTGATCCAACTTTTGGACAAGTATTTCAGTCACGTGGTCAAGAATCAAATCATTGGAAATATCGATATTCAGTTTACTACTATTAGGTTTCAGAGCTAATATAAGGAAGGTAAGTGCATCATTTAACCCTGCAATCTGTCTTGACGCCTCTTTGGGGGAGATGAGTAAGACAGAAGTTTTCACATTTCGACATCCAACTAGCCTGCAGCATAGTGCTTTACAGGAAAGCAAAGTTGCTGACTTTCAATCCCCCTGCAAACTTGTGCAGCAAATTCCATGGTTATGGAATCACTGAATCCACAGGGGCCCACACAGTTTTAGGTCACTTAGTTCAGGAAGGATCTAAATCTCTGCTGAGTGTGGAGAGCCGTATCTAAGTTATATTTCACAATGCCTCAGCGTCTGTTTTCTGGTTTTGTGAGTCCTTCCTGCACTAGTGAATCTCACCTTTTGGGGCCGCTCAGACCTGAGACTTGGGGAATGTGAACTCGGATGCTAAGGAAACGATTTGTACAGTTGCCTTGAATGTGAATCGCCTGCCAAGAGCCCGTGGCCAAAACAGCCATCTCCTTCCAGTTCATCAAGGACAACCTGTCCCAGCGCCATGCCAACATTTCTTGCTTCCCATCTCCTCTCCTGGGTAAGTCCCTGAGCTGTGACCTTGTGACGAACAGCCTGCCAGATCTTCTTTCTGGCAAAAAACAGCTGCTCCTCTTGGCAACACGCAGGCGCCTGTTCAAATTTTAGGAGCTCCTCCATGAGGTGTGTGCTTTATTTTCCTTGAGCTGAGGATAAGCCTTTCTCTAGGAAGGAGAGACACCTCTGCCTATGGAATTATAAAGTACAGCATGAGACGCCAGTGGGAATCAGTTGCTTTGGCAGCATGGTCTGTCATTCTTCATGCCTTCTTTTAAAATGTAGAGACCATCGTCTGTGTCACCGGGAATTCATTCATTATGATAAAAAGAAAAAATTAAAGTCAGTATACCTATAATATTCTGCATTTACATTAGCCTTGGGGATACGATCTTATGACTTTAAGGTCTGGAAGGGTTAAGGGCCAGGCCTTAAAATATGTTTTTTTAGAGTGCTTATATGATAGACAGACAAGTAGTGTTTTTTCCAATGAGTGAATGTATATGTAATTGCACATTTGTGTGCATCGTGCACATGATGTGCACTAATGTGCACTTTCCACAGCAGAGGTAAATCGGGCCCCTCTGGTGTTTTGAAGTAGTTATGGACTGTTTGGATTTATCTTGCTGGTGAGATTTGGAAATCACCCCTGGTGCCTGTCTGGCATCATATTTTTCCATACTGGAAAATGCAAAGAGGGTTGAACCTTCCTCTTCCCAGCACAGGTGCTTGTAGACGACAGATTTTTACCCATTTATCACTGTTGGCATGGCAGAGATTTCCTGCACATTGCCTTCTAGGACAGCTACTTTTTTAATAAGGAGGTGTAATCCTTAGGTCCCAAAGCTGAACATGACTTTGTGGGATGCAATTTATACAAAGCATAACCAATTTGTAATTAGCCCTCTGGCAAAATAAGAATGTGTCTGACTACGCAATTTTTATTTTGTTTCTAGTAATAAATGCATAAAGAATAGCAGCAGTCACTCAGGAATGCTATGACTTTGGTGCAGGTCAGCAGTGGACATGTCTTTGGTATTAAAATTATTTAACATAAAGTAATTGCGCTAATGCTGGTGAAGTGTATTCCCATTGAAAACGGGTATTGATTGTTAATAATAAAGCTGCAGCCTTTTAACACCAACTGTTGATTCATTGTCTGTAGAAGGTGGGAGTCAGGAGGACAAGGATAATTTATACTTGCCAAATCACTCAGAGAAAATTCCTTGTGCATTGAAATTTGCATATTCAGAAATATAGAGCGTAATTAGAGATGAGCTAAATATTTACCCAGTTCTCTGCTTTAAATCTAGAATGGAGAATGAACTGGCTGGTTCAAGGATTGCTCATTGAAAGCAAACTATGAAAAGAAACTTAGTCCCCCTGTTGAGTCATGGTAAAATATAGTCTTGTAACATGGCAAATTTGGGGAAGAAAAAAAAATACAGTTCATACCAGTCCACAACCTCACAAATGGTTCCTAAACTATTTTTCTAAGATTCTAAGGCAATAAGGGGAAACTCACATATGAAAATGTCTTATCAGATTTAACAGAATGAAATCTATAGGATTCTATTGATATTTAATGGGGTTCTATTACTCTAAAATTACTTAAATATCTCATATTGTAACAGGTGACTGAGGGTTTTTCTCTCTCTCTCCATGACTTTGCACTAAGCTATACAATTCTGAAGCGGAGAGGGAATTTTCTCTTAAATTCTGCGGGATGGAGGAAAAACATGCAGAAAGACAGTATTTTATTTTTTTTATAAAAATCTGCAAAAAGTAAGAAATGTACATTTTATATCAGCAAAGAAGAACTAGGACATGAAACTTTAAGGGCAAATATCTATATTTTAAAGAAATTACGTACTTGAATGTTTGCAGGAAAAAAAGCCTAGATATGCACCCAGATACTTTATGTACCTGTGTTGTCTGCTAAAATCCTGGGAAAGTGCAGTTTATACATCCTGTATTGCAACCCATAGCCCCTAAGATTTTCCATTAAAACGGAGCAGCCAAACAGACTCAAACCGCTGCAATGCCATTGAGCCCCATGCTCTTGCCCCGGGTTTCCTTTCTGTGCTAACGTTTCTCAGCTTGCTTCGTTCTGCAGCGCTGCTGCAAGACTCGCCTTGAAATGTGCACGCCAATGGTTTGATTTATCATTTGTTCTTGTTTCATTAATTTGTGGATTAGCAGAGGGGCAGAAGCAATTGCTCCCGTAGCCCCTTTGAGTGACACTTGGGCCCGTCTATTTTTCCTCATTTCCCTAATATTTGCTGTTCTTTAGACTTGCTTTCTCTTGCCTTTTCTTTTCTCATTTCTCAGCCTCCCCTCCTCTCTTGGGATGATATCTTGACACCCTTGTGCACCTCACAGGTCTTTGCTTACCGTAGTACTCACATCAATCTTGCGATTGCGGCTCTGGCCCTTATTCCTCATTCCATAAGAGTTTCCCTTTCTCCCCCCACTTCTTCCCTTTTATCTGTCTTTTAGGAGAACAATGTCTTTCAAAACTTTAGTGAACGGGAATAGCGCTGTCTGTGGATATTTATTTGTTGTACAAATACTCGAAAGCTTTTTTTTTTCCCCCCATTGTGGCCACCCGCACTGCTGCTTGTTCTCAGAACATTTTATGTTATTTTCCTATGCAACAAAACAATTTTTTTTTTTCCCTCACTAATTTGGTGGAGTAAAGATATTTTCTGGTTGCAGAATTTTTCCTCTGAACTTCACAAAAGAAAAAAACAAAACAAAACAAAAAACAGGGGCATCTTTTCCATGTGACCTAAGTATAAAAGTGGAGAGATTCAGTTCTTCTTGAATACTGTGCTCCAGCATTTCTTTTCCAGGTCACATAGCCTCCGTGTTGGCTGCTCTTTGCATAAGGAGGGAAGACATTTCATCCTTTTGTCAGATCCGTATATTTTTGGAGAAAATCCAAGCAGTCATTTTGGGCAGATTTCCAGGGGGTATCCTTGTCGATGAACTACACTTCCCATCAAGGGATGTGTTTTTCAGCTTCCAGCTGTGCAGCTTTGGTATTTCTGTATGGTGTAGATGGTTTCAGCCTCCTGAATATCATTCACTGATCCTACACCAGTTAGTTTTAGTGGATTTCCTACAAAGACACTTGGTAAAATTAATTCAAAATAACATTTAGTCCTTTGACACGTGTCCATTTTGCACTGGTGATCTCTTCTATCAATGTCTGTCCTAGGACTCAGTGCTTCCTGAATCCTAAAATTTAACAGAGATAAAGCCCTTTTGTTCATGTAACCATGATCAGAAAGTTATCGCCAATCTCATTTTCTTCAAGCATAACTTACGAGGTCTTTCTAATCTGATCAGCTTTCTTGAACACAGTAGGTTGATGACTTGCTGCAAGTCATTCATGTGGAGATATTCTACCTACCACATATGATAAAACAATATAAGGCAGATCAAGTGCTTATAATCTAATTAGTTTGGTCTTTTCATTTACAGTTATGCCCCGAGTACAGCTGTGCAGAATTCACATAATTTGTTTCACAGAATTTTGCATTTTTTTTCTTTTTTGTTTTGCAGAGCATTATAACACCAAGATTTTAGCTTTATTTGCAGCTTCGATGAAATTGCCAGTCCCACCTTCTAAGCGTATGAAATCAGATTTTTTTTTTTAACTTTCAACAATTTTCATAGAGAAAATGAATCCATTTAAAGTCCAATCTTCCAGACAATTCTTTGCTGCAGGTTTTCACAAAAAAAAAAAAAAAAAAAAAAGGTGGTTCCAGTTTCACTCCAGATGTTATACAAATGGATCTTATACAAATCTATGGCGTCCGAAATTTGGATTCGATTCATTAAAACCCATCTATTACACAGAAGTTCCCTGATGGAGCACTCTAGACGGACAGTCCATTCCTGGTGGACTTTGGGTCTTCACAAGCCCTTATGGATCTAGAAGAAGCAAATGCCTGGTTGCTTGGGGCAAGTACAATTTTACGTGTCTGTCTCTTCCTGACTGTCATGAGTGAAACCATATTCACTCCCATTGCTTGTCCAGTTTCTACATTGTTAAAAATGTGAAAGGCTTGGAATTTCTGGTAAATCTCTTCATATGCAGAGATGATTAGAAGGTATGGCCCGCATTTTTTCCTAGGATCACATGAAGGATACACTTCCTCATGTCTGCATACAGCTCAGGCAGGGAATACTTTGACTAATTTCTAAGGGATCATGAAAAGAGTGAAGCAGAATAAAATGTTTTATTTAGACTTCAGGTCTATAAGTAGGTATTTTATAATCCATGTACTTATGCCTGATGCTTGAATAACATTTCTTGTATTGCCCTTGCCCTTACTTGAACTGAATACATTGAAGATAATGTGTTGACAGGTAGACTTGTTTTTTTTCTTTCCTAAATCTCAGCATAAATCATCATGGCACAACCTATTTGTTCATGCTCTCTTTTTATTTTTATTTTATTTTTGACTTTCCTCTTATCAGCGATATGACCGGTGATCTTAACCCGGTTCTCAAATTAGAACTTAGAAGTTCACTTGTACTCCCTGTGCTGTCTAGGTGTCTGGTATGTAATGAGCAGAAGCTGAGTACTGCCAAGACTTGCATAAACAATGTCTATTGCTTTTGGTTTAATTTCTTAGCAAAGCAGGAGCTAATTTTTACAGCAGATATTACAATGTTCTGTTGGATGACAGCAGCATTAAGAGAGAGATTTTGGAGACCCAAATTGGAATACCTTTATTATTTTTTCATGCATTGTTATTGATGGTAGATTGTTTTAACATTGTCAATATTATTTATTTAAGATTTATCAAATACTTGCTTTAGCTTTTAATATCAGAAGGAGAAAGTGTACATTTTATTAACATTAACAATGCATTCAGCTTAGTCATTATTGCAACATATTGATTTGGTTTCTGGAGCTTACTTGTATTGCTGGAAAGAATCTGAGAATCTGTCTTTTGGGGTTTTTTTGTGTATGTGTTTTTTTTTTAAGTTGTTTGTTTGTTTTCCCATGGTCTTAGCTACACTCATAATTTTGCAGCAGCTCCTAATGCACCTCACCGCCAGCAGGCTGAACAGCTATCCACTTATTCATTTATTCAGATTTTATATCTTAGTTGTTGTCTTTTCTCGATGTAATTTGTCAAAAGCCTTCAGTGAGCTTGCATGTAACCTTTAATTCAGCCATTGTTAGCACTTTTGCATGTCAGTGATGGGTTCTGAAATTTCCAGTAGGATGTGTACTCCTAATAGGGAAACCTAATTATTCCCTTAATACTTCCAAGCTTCCATTGACATCTGAGTTACATACACTTCATATGTGTAGCATAACCTTCAGCTCCTAGTTAACAGGTGATGCTGTGCTCATAGACTAATATAAGCAGATATTTTTTCTATTAGCAAAACTATGGTTATAAGCGCTTATTTAAAAGAGTCCTTATATGCTAAACTCATTTTTTTTTTCCCTTCTGCTTTCCCGTTTTGCTCCTTCTCTCTTTTCGAATTGTCTGTTTCATTCACGCTGTTGAATCACACACAGGGAAACTGTGCCACAAGTAGTTTAATCCGGGGCACTTTTGGCAGTGGAATAACTTTAATCCCTGTTGCTATGTTCAGTAAACAGTTTTGTTTTCCAATCTGGGAGATGAAATTTTGGGGCTCCCAGGTGGGGACGCAGCTGACGGATGGGAAGGTACCTGCAGCTGATGGTGCCGCGAGCTTTTACTCGGCCTCTTCTGCCTTGGCACTGATTTTTATGTTCATGCAGCAGCTTTCCAGCATGTCCGGGTCCTGCTCGGAGCTGCGAGGCCGGGATCGTGCTACATGACCCTTTTTCAGATGGCTCTTTTTGTTCCAGGTGAGGCTCTGGTCCAAATTCCTGGGAACTTTAGGATGGCCACAAACCAGGATGGGTCAAGGCTTGAACAGCATTCATCCAGTGAGAAACCACAAACTAATGAAAAGAAGGCTTTTCTTCCTGAAAAAAATATATATATATATATATATATATGTGTGTGTGTGTATTTATATATGTATGTATATATATATATACACCCACATATGCATGCATATAGATGTATTTATACATGCAGTCGGTGGGATTTTGCAGCACAAATTGGGATCACTTATTTTGGCCTGAAGGGTAAGATGAGGTGAAAGTCCTCTTAGACAAACTTCGACCTGTTGTGTGGTTGTTCTGTCCCTTCCAAACTTGCTGCAGCTCTATGGCTTCAATTCAGCAAATGGTCAGCGGGATTGATAAACTGCCAGGGCAAAGTAATAGTTTTTTAATCAGGTTGCAAAACCGTTTACTGTGAGCATTTAGCTGGACTGGAGAGATTGTTGATATTTTTAAACCCTGTGAAAACATGCAGGAAAAATATCAT
>NW_010587920.1:92469-109437 GCF_000705375.1 Tinamus guttatus
TGCAAGATATCACCATATTCAGTATTTTTTTTTTCTATAATAAACATGTCTAGTCAAAGAAAGCATTAATGAAGCAATTCCCCAAATAAAACAGCCCATCATATCTGAGTTGAAGCAGAGAGAAAGTGTGGTCTTTGTAGTTTAATCAAGATCACAAGACTTGTTTTGAGCGTCTGTCATCTTTAATTTTACGGCACTTCATTTCAGAGTGGAACTGCCAGGGTCACATGCAATTAAAACACAGGCAAGATTTGTCTTGTGAAATCTTAACATAAAAAGTAATGTGTTACTCTATTTTAACTTTTCTACTGAACTCTGTGAACTCACTAATTACTTTTCCCCCTCTTGTCACCTTTTTGATATGACATGTATTTTATAGAGGAGATAGAAGTTTGGAATTTTTTTTTTTATATCATGCAAATGATTGAGGATAACAAAATTAAACCAAAGAAAAAAGGAAATGTATTTTTTCAGAAATACATTTTTAGAAATATCTGAACATTACTGCTTCAATTACAAAGGGACCAGAGGATCAAATTCTAGGAAATAACTATTAATCTGCTTAACTAGGGCAGGTAGAAGCGTAATAGCAGACCAGGGATTTTAGTGAGGCCAGTCACACAGACTCGAGTTTATTCCCTTGAGTGGGGTGACAGAGGAAGGGTAAAGGGACTTTAATGTGGTGGGCCACGAGAAGCACTAAAAGCCAGTATCTAAGGAGCTTCTTTAGAGCTTTAGCCCAGTTGTTGCATCATAGTGATCAGTAAATTGCATAGACCCTTATTAACCTTATTGATAAGGAGCTTAGGGAAGTCCCATTCAGTCCGGAATATATTCTTCTTTTTGTTCTCCTGTCTGTCTCGGTTTGCAATCCCAGTCTCTTTGTACAGAAACCCTTTATGTTGCACCTCAAAATGCTGTGTGAGAGCTCTGCTCGTTTGAGTCGGAGCAAGGGAGCTGTAGAGCAGAAAGCTGGAGTACACATGGGGCCACCAGCCCATTTAAATATAGCTGGGACACCTGGAGAACGTTTGAAAAATTTCTTTTAAGGAATCTTTTATATTGCTCTTCTTTCAGTGCAGCTGGGGTCTGTGGGGATCAGGGGATTATTTTTGATACCTGTCTAAAAGAGTTATGTCTACACTGATTTCCATCCCTTGCTACTAATTAACCTTATTGTATACAGGAAACAGTCTATTTAATACCTGCATTCTTTCTGTAATGCCAAGTAAAATGAAATCTAGTGTGAAATCTAGTTAGCATTTGCCTTTTTGAAGTCATTTTTAAGTTTCCAGTTATGGTGACTGTGACCTCAAAACTGAAAGCTATAAAAATGATCCCCATTTCAGCTCAATGGGAGTTTTTTGAAGATCGCCCATTCACCTGGATTTGCACATGCAGTGGAGTGCTCATCTTAGCACTTAACAGCGTTTTCACAGGAGTCATCTCTTTGTAGGGGCATCTCATGCCCCTCTTATACCTCCTAAGTACAGGAATCTCCTTCTTTAGGCTGGCAGGATTAGACTTTGGTCATTTCAGGGTACAGGAGACATATAATTTAATTAGTAGCGGTAAAAACAGTTACATTATTGAGGACAAGGAATGATCTTTAAGAAAATCTGTCATCAGAAAATGCTAGAGGTTGGCAAGAGCTAGGTGACTGAAATTAATCTATAAATAGGGGATAAAAATGAGTACATTCCTTGGTTTGAGCATGTCTGCTCCAAAATGACGCAGGAGGCATAGTAATGCATTGTGATTTCTGAAAAGAGCATTTACCAGGGTGAATCCTTTCTAAAACGGACCATGTACCAATATTGACAGCTTAGATACTGAGTAAATGGTTGGAATTGCTCATTTGACTTATTTGTTAGCATTAAAGCTCAGTGGAAACACCAAGTGAGCAGGATGTTGATATCGCTGTTGATATCTCTTGGGGAAGTAGAATTATTATATAGCCCAAATGGCATTTAGCAGTTGCTTAAAAGCAGGACATCTCAAAATCTTTTGAATCATGTTCTAATAAATAAAATATGCAATAGGCTAATAGGCACAGATAGATGTTTTGAATGAACGTCTGTCCCTATCTCATCGGCTGCTCGAGGTGAGAGATGGGGACTTCTTAGGTTTTCAGTCCCGCTGGGGCTTGCCAGTGGGAGGTTTGTCCATTGGAAACATGCCTGATGACAGGAATCTGGCCTTGAAATCCTGAGATGACAGAGATGTCCATCCCCATGGCGAGGCAGCCACAACTACCTGGGTGAGGATCCAGCATGTGGATCTGGGAGGTGCCACTGGGGCCCCTGTAAAACTAATCCATAAGGAAAGGGAGAAATATTTTTCATTTTTCTGTTTCCCTTCCACTTCTTGATTTCTGTATTTTTACACTTATTTCAGTCAATAAAGCAACATTCATTTATGTTTTATGCCATTCTGGAGAAAAACACATTTCTTGTAGTGCAGTCTTCAACATCACTTTCCAAAAAACAAAAACAAAAGCCAGAAATAATCTGGCTTAACTATAAAAGATTTTTTTTTTTGCTTTGCTTTTGCCTTTCCTACTAAGCTTCTCTGGAAAACAGCTAGAAATTTTCATTTTCAAAACATTAGTACAGCAAATTGCTGCCTTTCTGTGCACGGCAATCTCTATGTACTCATCATCTGAACGATTCCGGATCACTCTCTGGCAGCATGAGTCACAGCATGCCCTCATGCCTGCCTCTTTTTCAATTATATCTAAGAGGAAGACTGCTGGAAACCCATTTTTTCATCTTGCACAGGACCCCAAAAGTGCCAGATCTCATTTCAATATAATATTATGACAGTATGATGAAATGGATGTTAACAGGACACTGACTAATATGATCCGTAGAGGAATGATAGAACAATACAATATTGGGCAGACTGTATTTAATGTACTTTTTCTGAACGTAAAATTCTCTTTATAAATAAGGTCTTATCCTATATCCTCTGATACTAGTTAGTGTTCTAAGATATCCTACAGCACTATTGAATTTTTTGCATTCTTAAATGAAATACATGTATTTTATTTTATCATAGGGCCAACTATATCACTCCCAATTTACTAATGAAACTTGGCATTTGAATGACTCATCAGCATGTAGTGGCAAAGCATAGAAATAGATTAATGTAGCATACATTTTTTACCCATAAAAATGCACCTTCTCATAATCTCTGTGCTGTCTTATTCAACAAAAGTATGTCATTTGCTTCCCATAGCAGGTTGAGTTAAAAATGAGCTAAATGTGTGAGAAAGCCATTACTGCACTAATGAAAAGCTCGATACTGTTTGAATTTTTCATCACAGGATATTTGCTCTGTAGCACACAGCACTAATATTTACTGTCACCAGGACAGTGTGCGCCGTAATTAAGTTACAGTCATCAACATGGTGGATGTTAAGCAAAGATGTTCCTGTGCAAGCATGGACTGCTCTCCTGCACATTTCACACGGAGACCTTCAAACCTTTGTAGGTCTGAATGATGAAGCTGTGGGGAGAGAAAACATATTAAATTTTTGTGTATGTGCCTGATTTTATTGCAGGTGAACCATGTGTTGAGTCTTGCAGCCCACTGGATAGTTGTATGGTGGCCACCTATGCTGACAGGACAGTTTCTCTGGCCATCTAGGATGCAGGTAGCAATATATGTGGCACTTCTCAATGTGCCTGCTCACATTCGGGACTCCAAATACCTCCTGTGATGGTCGAGATTGCCCTGGTCCATCTGTGTAGTGGTGGATCTCCCTCTCATCTGTCTTGCCCATTGCTAATATCTTCAGAAGGGTCTCGCATGAGATTCACAAAATAAATTTAGAAACAGAGGCCCCACTGGCTGCAAGAACAAATGCCTCTCTTTGCCTCCAAAAAGGGGAATGTTGGAGCCAGCGTATGAGTTTTGGGGTGGGAGTCGTATTTTTCATCAAACTCATTTCCAGTGAACTCTCTTCAGGAGACTTCTTTCCATAAGCATAATCTCTTCAGAGGGCACCAGAAAATCTGGAATGTGCCAAATATCCAGACTGATCCAACTTTTTTTACTGCCAAATTATCTGTCTATTTTGACAGTGTCTTCTCCTCCAACGCTCTCTTTCCCCTCGCCAGTTTGTGACATGGGCCACATCTGTGCTCTTTTTGACACAACCTGGACATGGGTTCCTGGAGATAATTGTCAGACACATCTGTTATTTTGTGCATGTACCTGGGCCTTGACAACTAGGCATGGTATAAATTTAAATAAGTAAATCAGAGACCTGTTTAGAGCTGCCTAAGCCTGAGGAACCTCTGGCATGTTCATGGTCTGATGAACTTGTGACAAATCCCACAACTTCCTCATTATTAGGTAAGCAAAGAAAGTCCCAAAACCTGGCTGTGAGGCGTCTGTCACCAGTGCTACTGGAGTGAGCAAGTCCAGGAAAGAGCAGTCTCTCATGGTGGAAGATTTAACCCTCCGCTGCATTATGCTTGGCAAGTGGCCTGAGACAGATGCACGCGTGCTTCTTAATTAGTTCACTTTTCCCCTTCTGTCCAGCAACTTCTCCTGGTTGCTTTTGCATAAGAGTGGCCATAGGAAAAGCAAGAAGCACAGTGACTTTTGACCCTGGCAACCTTGCAAAACACACTTGAAATAAGGCAAAAAAGACATCACAACCAGCTATACCAGTGATGGATTCCTGCATGTTTAAGTCAAATGTCAGTGTCTTTTATGAATGAACCCCAAATGTTGCAGGATTCAGAAAGATTTTGGTCTTTGTGAAGCAAAATCTATTTAAACTCCAGAGCAATTAAGCCATTCTGTGAATATATAGGAATTTTTGTGTCTTGCAAAGGATGTTTCTGTGTGGTTTCGCAGTCTGCTATCACACTACTGCCTGAGTGGAATATGCGGTTGCTCTTCTGGCTTGCCCTACATCCCCTTATGCCATAGATTGCAAAGTTCACTTCCCTTTGCTGCTTATTTCAAAGCAATATTTTCCTGGCAAGTGACTGCTGATTATCTTAGTGAAGGCTTTGCTTCTGAGATGAGAAGCAAAGCCTTCTTATCTGCTCTTATTTAACAAGGTCGCTGATTTTCATAGGAGGGCCAGAAGGACCCTATTTTTGCAGGTAGGCTATCTGTAAAAAGCAAAGCAGAAGTGTGGTTCAGCGATAGCACTGGTCATATGTATTTGCAGGTAAGGAAAGTAGAATTTTACTTTAGACTCCTTCTATCTCATGTGTTAGGATCACTCCCATTTTATCTTAGTTTACTTAGGGCCATTCCGGGATTTAATTTGGGAGTCTGGCGGGGATTTCTCTGCTGGGAACAGTGCTTCTATAGAGTTATCAGTTATCTGAGATGTACACTATGTATGGGGGGGGCGGAATAGCAAAAACTTAAACAAAAGAAAATAAACATAAAAATATGTGAAAAGGAGAGTGAGAAATGGTGGTGAGAAGTCATAGGGACACGCAAGGGAGAAGGAACGAAGCATATAGAAAATGCACCACGTCTCAGTCTGACTACTAGTTTTCCAGAGAGGGTGCTGAGCTGCCCAATCAGAAAGTATTTTGATTTAAAAGCCCATTCCTTTTTTTTCCCTCTTGTTTTGGGAAATGAGAAAAATATATAAAAACAAGTTATTAATAAAACATCCATTATGCTCATGGGACAGAGGTCTTTCCGCATTGTTTAGATGGCATGTTTATTGTTGACGTCTCTCTTTTCTCTGAGTATGCACAGAACCCTGAAATCCTTTTACATTTTTAATAAGATTATTCCTTTTTTTTCAATCTAGTGCAAGAAAACCACATCTGCAATATGCATAATGCTCTAAAAACTGCAGCATCAGAGGGAAAACACTGCCAGTGTTTTCAGCTATCTACACTTCAAAGAGACATGACTTGAAAAAGAATAGTACTAGAGTTCTCGAGAAGGTGCTTGTATTTTGTGTCTCAGGGCAAGTTTGCTTAAGGTAGCTGCCTTATCTTTCAGCTTTCACACTCTAGGTAAAGCACGTCCTAAGCACAAAGAGAAACGTGGGTTTATTTCCAGCAGACAATACCTAGGAAATCTGAAATAACTGGTATTTATTGCATTGCTTTGTCAGAACCAGAAGTGTCCTATTGAGCGGGGTGATCATCGGCTCTGTATTTCTGTAGAGCTGAAGGGTCTGGGTCTGCGCTTTGTCCATGAAATTGTATTGGACTTGGGGCTAGATGGAGATGGGAATATGAAAAGAAGTGTCTGTGAAGCAATATCCATGTGTTTTGTCTTCCATCTGCAGCAATGTAAGCATTGAGTGGAGCACAGCAGTACAGAGAGGGCTACTGCAAGGGGCAGGGTCTCAGCCAGCGTGGTGGTTGGTACCAGGTCCATGTCCCTGCTCTGACATAGACTGCATCTGTCATCTCTAGTCATCAAATGGCAAAAGTAGTCCTTCGTATTGGTGTTTTTTGGGTAAATCAGCATGTCAAAGACTATAAAAAGCTGTGAAAACAAGGTGAGAGCGGCCAGGTAGCTATCATATACCTTACTTCTCATCTCCAAAACAATCTTTTCTTCCCAGGCTGAGTGCTTACTTTATACCATAGTAAACCTCTAACAACCTAGAACTTGATGGCCATGGTTGTAGGGCAAAAGGAGTTGGTACTGGGGGTTAAAGCACTGGGGATGAAGCTAATGTTGTGGGGCAAGATGCCCGTGAAGAGGAATTCAGCATTGAAATGTTGTATATATGGACCTGACAGAGCATTTATGTCCCCAAATTCTCTTGTGAATGGGGTCCATGGGATGCATTAGCGGCATTTCAGCTCTTCCGTGTGGAGCAGCAATCAGATGCAAGCAAGCTGCTTGATTCTTTTAAGAGCAGAAAAGCAATCGATCATGAAAATATTAAGGCTCCTTTCACCTTGAACACCTAGAATTTTGTTTCAAAGGGCAAGACAGATACGCAGAGCACCTAGTGAAAGGCAGAGTAAGTTATAAGAGGTGTGGCAGACATTCCTTGTGAGGAAAGCTTAAATTGATTAAGAGACAAATAAAAGGTGATATGTTGGCGGTATATAGGATAGTGAATTGCCCGAAGAGGTCAGTCAGATGATCCTATTTAGCTTTTCCCATAAATCAAGAACAAGTGGAGTGCTATACAATAATGCTAAAAGCTAATGAATTTACAAGTGATACAAGTGAAATATTTTCTTACATGGTGCATAATTAACCTGGGAAATTCATCAGATACTATTAAGACAAAGAGTCTACTGGTATTAAAAATGAATAAGTGACAGAAACTGCATAAACATAGCAACGTATACAGGATATTTAGCCATTTACTTAAAACCATTTGCTGCCCGAGGCTGCAAAGAAACATCCCCGGTGGGAAAGTTAGACATAATGGTTGGATTTCTTGTGTCTTTTTTTTTTCCCTGCAGCGGGTAGGCTGGAGGCTGAGTCACGGATTAGTTGAATCACTCTCAGTACCGTCATCGCAATATCCAAAGCACACCTACATCTACCAACAACTCAATGAGACAGCGTTCAAGAAGCTTCTGAACTTCTCCAAAAGCTTCTTAGAGCCAATATGGGTAAATCCAGCAGGGAGATAACCACTCCTTTACATGTCTCAGGTACATGGCTATGAAACTTGTGTGTAGGGATCAGCAGAGCAACCATGTTTTGAAGCAGGAGAAGGAGAATCGAGCGCAATTCATGAGTTGGCTGTTTATGAACTGAAATGTGCTCTAAGGTGGCCCTCAAATGGTGGTGCTTGCTGGGAAATTAATCGGCGTTCTGAATGTGTTGGGATTTATGGCCTCTCTTAAACGTATTAGAGCCACCAGCTTCTCCAGCAGGCCTAGCTCGTTGTCCTGGGTTTTGTAGTGCACCCGTTGCATTTTGGGGATCGGTGGGCAGGGTGCTTTGGTGAGGTGGTGAGCAGACCGGTTGGTCTTGGCTGGTGAAGCCTTCTTCATAGACGCTTTTTCCTTATGTGTTGCCTTACTTTCTTTGGGAAGCTCTACTCTCTTATCCAAGGCAAATGGTAGGGAATGTCCCTGTGTCCTGCAAAACAAGCATGGTCTTGGGCCCCATTTATGTATCCTGCAAAAATCAGGATTTCTGATGGAGAACTGTGCCTGTGGTTGCACTCGGCTCCCTTACACTCCACGTTGCCTTTGTGAATCCGCACAGAAATGCGTGGGAAGCTGCTGGGTGGTGGCAATACGTGTGCTCCCTCCGACTGGCTTTCAGCCTCTGGAGAATTAGCCATGTAAAATCTATACACAGTCTGATTACACTGCCAAAAGGGGCCCCAAATTCTTGCTTTCCAGCTCTCTTCCAAACTCCATCCATGGTCTGTATTCTACATACTAACCAATGAGCTTAACTTCTTGAATGCCTTAGGCTCTGTTGCAACATTCAAAAAAGAGATGTATTTTACCTGCAGTATGGCTGGTTTAGCAGAGATTTAAAGAAATATTAAAATGTTACCTTAAAAAAAAAGAATAAAAAAGGAAAATAAAGAGACACATGCACATATGAAAATAGTGGTCTTTTTTTTTTTTTTTTTTCAGGGCAGCACAAAATCAGAGCTGTTAGCAAGTCCTCTTCTAGTTACAGGTCTACAGTACTGGTCTGTGTTCTGCTGAACAATTCTGTTTTGCTATTGAATTTCTTGAGTAGAAGCTTATAAGTTTTCTAGAAAAAAAGATTAAGTTTTATCAATTGACATTTTTTTAAAGAGAAATCCTTCAATTGGAAGTGTCTTTTTATTTTTTATTTGTTTTTTATTTCATTACAGACCTCCTTCAGATACTGCATTTCACCATAACAACCCCACGACTGGGAGAGCTGATTTTTTATGCCAGCTTTTCTATTCAGAAAATGCTGTGTATAGGGAAAACAGGCAGAAAACTTGGCTGATATCTGGACAAATACCTCTGTTGCACCCTCAGTCTTCATTTCTTTGAGCCAGTTGTCATTACTAGTGATGCCTCCTTGCTTGATTTAGTTATGGTCTTTCTAAGACCAGTTCTTGAAACCAACTGTATTTTGCAAGACTAAGCTTTACTCAACAAAAAATTTAGCAGAGTTTGAGCACAACTTTTGCCAAGTTGGAGTGAATCTTCTTCTAAGTAACAACACCAATGCAGGGGTGAATATGACAATTAACATGATAAGTGAGCAACATTAGCGAGGCATGGGTCTTTAACAGAGCTTCTAACGGCGTGTCAACACATTTGGGCAAAATTCATATACACACCTTTCAAAGCTGAAGAAAACCTTGTGTGTCCAAAATTTTGCCTATTGCTATTATTATTTTTATACCAACCAAACCAGTTGATCTAATAAAAGATATGGCTTCATTTCATATGCCTCGTCTTGCTTATAAACACACAAAAGAGGAATCGCTATGCACCATAAGAAAGCTTAAAAGAAGATAAATTAATTAAGAATACTTTCTTCTGAGTGCAGCAGGATCCAAGTAACAAGTGAACTTTTCATTTCCAATAATAGCAGAAATTATTTCAATAGCATGATTGTGAGCACCCGTGGGGCCATAATGTGAATGGTCTTTATTAAGAAATAGACTGAACTTCTGACTATCTTTCTTCCAGTCACTTCCACAGACTATAAACAGCGCCTGGTTTGTTGCTATTAAAAGAGTCTAAAGACTGGGATGCTGAAAAACATTGCTGTCTAAGTACTGATGGTTTTACATTAACATGCAAAATATTTTCTTGAAAGTAAAGTGAATTTTGGTTCTTGAGAATGCCACAGTTTTGTTCAGAAATGGGTAAGTTCAATGCCTGTGGCACAGTCGGAAGCAGGATGCTTTTGGTTTTGTGCTTTGGATATTCATTGCAACTTACTGCCCCTCCTTTTTGCTTGATTTTTGGCCATGGTTGAGGTCAGAAGGCATCTTGGGACCCCTGGGCTCAGACTCATTTCAGGTTCACTGTTATGTATTTGTCCTCCTCCACGAGTACGTGGAGGAAAGAGCTTTCCCGCACAACACGGCATCTGGGGAAATGATGCTAAGCAAAAACTGGAGCAATTCGTGATCTGTGGAGGTGATACTGAAGACATATCTCTGGTGCACAGCAGACCTATGCATTAATCCTATGTTTTGGGGTCTTTAATTGCTTTAAATATTTGCTTCTAGATCTGTGTTTCACACATCTTATTTACATGGTTTATTTTTCATTTTATGAACAAATCGATAACCAGACAGACTCTTTACCACACTGGATTAGTTTTATTTATTCTCTTTGAACTTGATTAAAAAGCTGTCAAACATAAGTCTACATTTTATCAGCAGAATACTTTTACAAAACAGGGTAGGAGATGTGTATAGCTGGAAACATA
This sequence comes from Tinamus guttatus, assembly GCF_000705375.1. The sequence goes on from NW_010587920.1 coordinate 102,835, forward strand.
CATTTCAAAATGAAACAATATTTGATATATTCTAGACAGTTACCCTTTTGTTTATCCATGACAACTGAAACTAACCATCAAATGCATAAATTGATTCAAGTCTAGCCAAGTAATCCTAAGGGCATATGAAAAGGCTTTTTTTTTAAAGTTCTTTCTAGATGAATTTAATGTAGTTCACCAATAAAGCATCCTCAGGAGCACAATACAAATGCTACAGAACACGAGATAGCTTGGGAAAGCAGGCAGATGTACAGTGTGACGAGGAATCAAAATGGATGTTACATTAAAATGAGCAGGTCTTGCAATGTCTTCATCTCATGCACTGCATTCAAGTAAAAATGCCAAAGTTCGAATTTTGTTTGTGATTTTGAGGCATTATTCTGCAAATAGTTAGACTTTTCTAAAAAAATTCCTTTAGATGGATTAAATGTAATTTTTTTTGAACTCTTAGGATGGGGGAATTCATTGGTTTCGGTTATTCATTGTGTATTTAACTTTCAATTCATATCAAAGAACAGGTAACTCTTACTCAGACTAACTACAAATGATGTAGTTTTAATTCTCTCTGTTTTAATTTACAGCTTTTATTATATATTTTAATCCCCTTTCCATAAATCCCCTCAGTTACTATTTGTCTTTCTGTGCCATTGCATATGTTGGTAAACAGCATTTCCTATGGTCTTTGGCCATATGCTGTATGCTCAGCTTGAAAAAAACTGACACTTGGAGTGTTAGCATAATGAAACTCTCAAAGGGTTAATGCAGAATACATATAGGCAAATGTTGACAATATTTTTTATTCCAATGTTTGAAAATTAAACACAAAATCATCATTAAGTTTTCACAAAATGAGGCATCTGTCACTTGAAAGAAAAAGAAATATTTCAGAAATATGTTTACAGAAATGTAAAAATATTAGACATCAAGACAGATGTGAACGTTTTCAATAACAGGCCCTGTCTGTCAGTCTTCCTCAGAGCCGAAGATCTTGCTGTACTCGCTCAACATAAGTTCAACTATCTGATTTTGGTACAGCATGTGGACTGCCATGTTCCCTGTCTCCTTTTCAGGTCTAAGGAGTGTTGGTCCAAACACAATTCCTAAGCTTTGTGTTGACATAAGATTCACGGATTCCTTGGCTGCTATCCTGTTGACGAAAAGAAAGAATTGGTTAAAAAAAAAAGAAAAAAAGAGAGGGATGTCAAAGGAGTCGCTGTTGCATTTGAAGTGCACAAGAGATATGTTCTGCTGTTTTCTCTAACAGTGATGTCTAGTTGGTTAAGCTACAAAAAAGAAAGAAAAGTAGAAGGGATGACTTCTGTGAACACGATGGACAACGGATGGAAATTCGGCCACCGACAGCAAGACGTGAACCAGAGTGAGCTCCACAGTTGGACTTAGGGGTTTCTCATATCGGATGGCTGCTGGCTACTTATTTCCTTCTAGGCTGCATGCTAAGTATTACTTGTTCATGGAAGTATTTTTTGAGCTTGTACAGTTAGATCCTGAAAATGATGTTTGCCTTTCATGTTGAGAGAATCGAGCAATTCTGGTGCCACCAGCTTTGCTGGTTCTGTGAGAAGCCTTCCTGCCTCTCCCAGCATGGTCTCCCCTACTGAAAGAGTCCAAAAAACAAGAGAGCCCTTTAACATAAGCTCATATGAAGCACATTCCTTCTGCTAATTTAAATCAAATATAGTTAGTGTACTCTGAAATGAGTTGTAAAATTTATATAAGTGAAGAATTTTGCATGCTTTATCCTGACACAAATTTTCTCAAAAGACCCTTAGACCATACATCTTAAATGGAAAATAACGGTAAGGATTAAAACCTTTGATACCTTCACTTTCCATGAAATTATGAGAGGGCCACTGTTATTGTTAAAGGTTGAGCTTGTGTCTCTATTAAGAATTAATATTCTAGTGGAACAGTCATTAATAACTGAGAAGTCTGATCTGAGAAAAATGTAGGTTTAATGGATGTAGTTTAGGTAGGCAGCTTTGCCTAAATCTCTGTAGTGGCAAGTATAAACTAGAGGGAAATCCATTTCCTTCTGCCCTCCAGAATACATAAAATACCCTAGGCTGGAAAAACTAATAAATAGAGGTATATATTTTATAAATAAGTTACATGGCGCTACCAAGGCATGCAAACCAAATGTACCTTTAATATGTAAATGTTTTGATTTATGGATGTTTTCTTAACCTCTTAGTTTTAGACTTGAATATTGTAAGGTAAGTTCTGTATATACTTTTTTTGCCCCCTTTCTCCCTGTTTAGCAATCTCACAAGCCCATAAAAAACCCAGACGCAATTTAAAGACCCCTATAGCTGTCTCTGTTTTCCTATACCTGTTGCTTAAGTCTCAGCAAGCTGCCCTGCAAGAGACAGAAACTTCATGAGGGATCTTGGGTTGAATCTCTTGAAAATGAGGTGGTTTCCCTCCTTCTGCTGGGGGGTCACACAGCACAGAGTGGCCTATGGTGGACTCCTGCCAATTTTGCCGTTTGCCACGTTCCTTCAACAAAAATGCTGTTTTTTCTATGCATATAAATAGGAGGCTTTGCTGCAGTTCTGCCTCATGCTCCTACCCGCGGTGTCCATTGCACAGCACACTCTCCATATGGCACTGATCAGATTGGCTTAATTATTAGTTTCTTAAAATATAGCGTCTTTATTACAAATTAAAAAATAATTATCTTTCCTCCGTGGTAATATTAACATACCGTGGCTTATCTTAGGAGTTCAGAAAGTCAATAAAAGTTAGTGGTTTTGCTGCCAAATAACTGCGTGAGCGTCTGATGGGCATCGCGCATCTTTAGCAGTTAAAAGAGTTTTGTCACGAGGGTGCAAAATGCCACTTTTGCAGGAGCCTCCAAGGGCTCTACATTTAATGCTAACGCAGTAATTCATTATTGCAGTGATAAAATCTCATTTGAATCCTTGAGAATTTTTTTAATTCAGGCATCTGTATTTTCTTTGATGACCAGAAACTCTGAGCCAAGTCAACAGGATTACTTTTTAGGAAGGTCTGAGTAATTAAATAACCATAATAAAATACATAACAAAATACTGAAGGGAAAGGAGGAAGGAATTCTTATTTGAAAGGAAATTTTAAGTATCACTTAATCCAGTCTGAAGAAAATAATTATAACTTTGGGAATGTGTACCTTTTTAAATGGAAAATATTTACCAGTGAAATTCTTTATTTTTTTCATCTGTCCACAAAATAAAAAGGTCAAAAACAACTATATATAATTTAAGTTATTACTGTAACTGCTAAAGGAAATTCATTTGTTCAAAGAGAAAATCCCTACTAAACGGTGAAGCATTCTTTTTTGGCAAGAGGAAAAAAAGTGATATACAGTTTATAGCATAAAAAGCAAAAGGAAATGCCGGAGCTACTTTTTGTCAAGCTCAAATAAAAGGAGCAATGATCCATCAATTTAAGACTATTTTAGAAACGATCTATAATCCAGTGCTGCAGATGTTGGAATGGGGTCAAGAAATTGTTGAGCCTTATGCCGTGCAAGTGTTTTTCTTCCCACAAAAGTGAGCTGAATTGCTAACTAAAGAATTGTTCAAGTTCCTTAAGATTACAAGTTAGGAGATAGGCAGAAAAGAGAGATCTCATTATTAATGGTAATGAAATGAACGATGTCGTAAAACAGCAAAAGTGCCTGTTAGGAGGGCTCTAGTGTCAATGGCAGATATTTAAGCAAAAATACTTTGAATTTAGGCTTTGGCCGTTACCAAGGCAACTGTAAGCTGGAAAGCAAGTAGCTGAGCACAGGGCAACCACACAGCAAAGAGGGTCGCTGTATGGTGAGTTTGGCTCCCCACTTCCATTTACACCCCCTTTTGCAATCTCCCTAAATAAAATTATGATTAATTGTGGCATTTGGAAGCCATGCTGGTCTACTGCTGCAGTCACAGGATGCATTAGGAAATGTCCTTCATCTGTTTCTGCTCCATGTGAGCTACCAAGGAGAAGAAAGTGTGTTTGTGGTGACGCTTATCATCACTGTTTTAAAATTCCTGCCACATGGAAAATGGGTGATAAGCCAGTGTATTTAAGGAGGAAAAGTCCTTTTGAAAGGTAACTGGTTAAACAAAATGTTGTGCATAAAGTTGTAGTTGTGCAAGATCCTGGTGAGGTGAGAATGCACAACATTTTGTTTAACCAGGGTGTGGAAAACCAGACCCAAAAAGAGGCCAAGAAGCTCTAAAGATGCACGGGAATAAAGAAAACTCCCAAGAAAGGAGAATAAAGAGCCTCATATATTAGTGACGCATCCTCTAGACTTAACAACTAACCCTACAGAATAAGGAAGAGTCTTCTCCTCCTGCATCTCGTTCCACGACTGTCCATTTCAGTGTGTTTGTGCCCTTCCTGGGAAGTGGTAGCAATGGCTGGACACAGAGCTGCTCATCCAGACGGATGCTTGGGCTGCAGCGGTATCTAAGCTCCTATGACCTAGCTTAATGGGTCAACATCTGCACCTTCCATGGATTGGCTCTGCCAATAATTATCCTCAAATTAGCTAATATCTGTTTCCTATACATAGTCAGACACATGCAAATGTGGTGTTTTAGTTTAAAAGCAGGGTTTGGCTATCTTGGCTGCTGCCTTTAGTCTCCCTATATGAAGAACCATCAACAGACCCGTTCACTGCACAGATACAGGATGGGTTTTAGGTTTTTGGTTTTCTGACTTTTGATACTGCTTCCAACCAATTTGAACACGCTAGCATTTGACTGTGGGGATGAAAAATGCTCAGCTCAAAATCCCACACTCCTTTCCAAAAGCTGGTTTACAGAAGTTAAAAAAAAAAAAAAAGCAAAAATAATAATAAAAAGTATTAGATACTTTCCTTTAGTGACAAGACATTTGGGGGGAAATCATCCAAGCTTGAAATAAAATCTTTATTGAAAGCAATTCTACATCCATGCCAGTGAGCTCCATCGTGCGATCAGAGCAGATGTCCCAGGGGAAAACCCTGCGCCGCCGCCAGGGTTGATTACTTGGACCTCCTGTCAGTTCCTAACTCATTGACAATGGCTGAGACATTCGGCACAACTTTGTTTCCTTTATTTGGAAGTAAAGTTAATATACTTACCTTAACTGTGCCAAATGTACTGGAAAATAACCTGATAATAAAACGTACCATCCTACGAAGTGATAATGTCTGCGTGTATAAGCACATTTTGGCAGGGCTCTTGCAGGCTAGTTTTTCAGTGCTAGGAAGGGAGCCCAAGTGCAAAACGATGCACAGATAAACTATCAGGTTTCTTCTGAATGTATTTCCTTTTCATTTGAGGCCCGTTATATCCTTTTCTGAGATACTGCAGCTTGCGGTAACATCATTTCTGATGCAAACTCACACTGCTCACTCCAGTTCAGCTGAAGTAGGGTTTTTTTTTTTTTTTTTTTTTTTTTTTTTTTTAAGGCCTGAATGGCTTTTGGTAGTAAAAGCATAACTTGCACTACAAAGTTTGGCTTTGCAAACACCTGCCACAAGGAGAGGCAGCACAAGGCCAGGGCACTGCTTAACTCCCTCCTCAGAGCATCACCAAACCCATCATCAGTGGTACCCGAGCCTGATACCATAAGGTCCACGTCAACTAACCATTCAATCCACTGCACTGCAAGACAGATACATTTAAAATTTAGTAATGAATTCAGATTCTTGATATGTTATGAATGCAAGCTAAGCCTCATTATTATTTATGTACTCGATTTATGGGCAACGAAGCCACCGGCTGATGAAGCCAAGCAACTGCAGACATTATCAGTCGAGTTCCCATCCTGCTGGTGAAACCCAAATAGTGAATTCTGGGCATGAGGTTTTGTGCATACGTCGTAGCTGGAATCGGTGGCTTGTGCTTACGGTGGCACTCCAAAATACTACGACATAGGCCCTTTTTGAAAAGTGCAGTGCAGTTTGTTCTGCAATGAATACATGCAATTCAGAGCACACAGAAAATATCCAAAAATGATTAATACTGTTTCAAGCTACTTTCTCTTGCCGAGGTAAAATACTAAGGCGCTTTACATTCCAGTTTAAATTCCAAGTGTTGAATTCAAAACAATAGCTATCCGAGACTGGTAACAGAGAAATCAGGTCATGGTGTAAGATATGTTAAGAGAGGGGTCAGAGATAGTTCAGACATACTTAAGAGCTTGCTTTAGCTGAAAATAGCCTCCATGGCTCCTGGCCTGCAGAAACTCCATAGGCTTCCTGTGCTCTGCAGCTGTGGATTCTTATTACAATTCTTTGGGAAAAAAAAAAAAAATCCCTTTTCTTCAGTTGCTCTGGGACACAAGAAAGAGCATTTGATGCTGTCTTCTCCTACAGATGAGCCTTTAAAGCAGACCGTTGGACACTATATATAGTAACTGGACAGCTGACAAGGACACAATGGAGAATGGGCTTCCTCAGGGAATCCCCTTGCATATCTTGCAGCAAAAGTTCTTCCCTGGACGAACTGCCTTGGAGTCTAGCCTGAAATGGAAATAGCTCAGCTAGTCTGAAGATCAGGTCATAGTTGGCTGAGAAGGCTGCGGAAAGCTGCAGAAAGACATTTATTCTGGCATGCCCTG
>NW_010587920.1:109484-125170 GCF_000705375.1 Tinamus guttatus
TTGCCATCTCTGGGACTTCCTTTCCAAGGAACTTATATTGTAAGCACCACACAGAGTAACTGTCTTGCAGAGATTGTCTTCATTTTGCAGGTGACTGAGGCCAAGATTTAAAAACATAGATATGTCTAAAGGGACTGAGGCAGAATATCGGGTTCAAGAATGTGCTTTTGAAGTGTCCTGCTTATTCTCCTGCACAACTAGAGCTGGACTACAGCCTCCATCCCTGACTGCTGCCATCTCTGATGCCCGTCTTGTGCCCAAGAGTGTCTGAAAGCTGTGCATCCTTCCGCTTGTGTAACCCCTTTAGGTGACCTCAAGTCATGGAAAGCCCAGGTTAAGGCCACTACAGTTGTGTCTTAATCGATAGTTGTATCTTGCCAAGTACAAAGACAGCTCTGGGAACAGAACACGGGTCTGGTATTGCCTTTCTAACAGATGCACTGAGTACAAATGAGACATTCATGCTAGGAAGTCCCACAGCTCACCCCAGCCGGACATTGCACAGCATCTGTAGAAGGTCCAAGATTCCTTCTATCCTACCTAGCCTAGTGTTTGAGTAGGAGGGACAGGGCAGTCCTCTCGTCAGAGTCAGAGATGGGAGGACATAAAATCTGGATGTCCTACTCCTCGGAGGAGCCTTGCAATCAGCAGGCCAGTGCTTCTTTGAGCTTTGGCCACAGCAGAGGTATGGTCGCAAAGCCTCCCCAGGTCCATGTGAGCGATACATCCTGACACGGTGAGCACACAAGAAGTCCCTGGTAACTGCATGTGGCCACCAAATACGAACCGCAAACTGTTGCAGTGGACAACATAATATAAATGGCAGATATTTTTAAAAGCAAATGGCCAGCTTACCCTCTGAAATCCTACCATCCCCTGGGTTTAGGGCTGCGCTGTAGGCTGAAGCTCCTTCCCAGCTGACCCACATTTCCTCTGGGCAGGACTGCTGCCCGCTGGGCAAGATGTGACCCATTTGCTTCCTCCAGGCGGGTGAATGAACGACCCATTTGTCTCTGGCTCGAGTGACCTGCAAAGTCCAGGCCTCTTGTTTCCCACTTAGTGACGACCAGCACATCACGTTCTAAATTTGTCCTGGGTCCCATTTTTTTTTTTTTTTTTTGCGACTGAGCACAAACTGGCTCTGATTAATGTTCATGAGACCGGAGGGAGGAGGAGATACGGGTAATCCATGTTATCACTGTGGACATTTCTCCCCGAGCCTGAAGTTTGTCTCTTTGGGGACCGGCATTTCTCAGGAGTCAGCTGAAGGCCATGAACTTCCAGCAGGAGCATCACAGGCTTCTGGCTACGGCTCCGAGCACAAGGCACTCATTTTTTGCCTTCGCTCGCTGCCTCGTAGCAGTACATATATCTATCTCAAACAACAGCAAATCCCTCTCAGAAGCCACACTGCCACGGCAAACACAGTTCTTTCCTTAGGGAGAGGACGGGAGAGAGCAAAACCACCCGTGACAGATGTTAGACAGATGCTAATGTGCTTCTGAGGGGTGGTTGGAGAGCACAGTGATAAAGGCAGTGTGATACTATAAAAAATAATATATGTTCAGACTGAGATATAATGCACAGGCCCCTTTACTGTATTTTTGGCTGGTGGTGTAAGAACTTCTGTGATTTTTTTTTCTAAATTCTATTTCTGATTTTTTTTTCTGCAGAACAGCCATCTTATTGTAAAGCTCAACCTGTCAGAAGTCCTGCATCTAGATGCTTTTTTGGCCTGTGTGTCTCAGAAGGCAATAGATAGTTTTACATGAATAAAGATTTAACTTTTTAAATTGCTTTAATTTCTTTTTAATCCAGAATGCCTTAAGCTACATTTCCTTGTAACATTAAAAATAAAAAGCAGTTAGTAAAAAATCTCTCCTAAATCAAGAATCATAAATATAGAACCTTTATCATCAGCACACCACATCCAAAAATGTCTTTGTAAAATAAATCAAATTATATGAGTTAATTGATTCCAGGCAACATCAGCAACTGCAGGTGGAAACTGAATAACAGGATGTTTATTAATGAAGGACTATTAATCAAAATTGACAATATCAATTCCTGTTTCTTTTATTTGAATTCTACCTGCAATGCTCACAGACATATTTGCTGAATTTTTAAGTAAGAATTCAAAAGTAAAGAAAATATTAACACTCGGGATTTTAGCTTTAGATGCAGGGCTATTTGTTTAAACAGTGAAAGGATATCCTAAATCCAATTTGACAGGCAATGCCAAAGATGCCAGTGGTAATTAATTAGCACTTAATTTAGACCACAGAACAACAGGATATGGAATTGGTGCTCAGTGCCATTTCCCCTTAGGCTTCATCTCATGAGGGTCAGGAGTATGGCTGTTGCATTGAAGGTCAGTAAATAAATTGGGGGAACACATTGACACTGGACTTTTCATGATAGATATCCTTCACCCTTATTACCGCCTCCGGCTACGGCTGATGAGAAAAGGGCTGCGATTGTTCCGTGGCGAGCGCTCCGTGCGAGCAAGGTAAGGGCTGAGCTCACACGCTCAACGGACCCGTGCGGCGCCCGGCCTCGAGGCTGCCTACGGAAACACAACTTTATAACCGGGTTTGGGATCAGCTTTAAACTGTAGCTTGGGAAGCCCGAGGAACTGCGGCAGGCGAGAAAATTCACTTAAAGGCAGCCCTTAAGTTTGCTAGATTTGCGAGCTTAGCTGTAGATGAAGCATAACTGAAATCTATGGAAGGTTTTTAGAGTGAAGTTAGAAATTAGGTCAGCGAGGGGGGAAAAAAATGTATTTCCTCCTTATCCTGCTTTGTCTTAATAGTATTTGGTACCTCTCTGTAAAGCTAAAGGCTCTTAATAAAGGTAGATTAAAATTATTAACTGCATTGTCCTGATGGGGACACTGAGGGTTTGACACGCTTAGTGATGGTCAGACAAAACCTACATGGCTAAAACTAAAGCCATAAGTTCTCATGATAACTCAGTCCTTTTTCTAATTCTGTGAAAGAGGCCACTCTTCCCAAAGAAACCGAAAAGAGAGGGCATATGGAAAGCATACAGGAAAGCCTATGCCACCTGGTTCAGAGACACAGAAATTGAATGCTTTGGTTCAGATTTACTGGTGAGAGAAAAAGAAGGATGACGAGACTCAGGAAAACAATATAATCTTCCTCCCAGCAAGCTTGCTGCCTCTGCCAACTGGGATTCTGGTGTTTCTTCTCGTAACCTCTCCCCTTCCAAAAGCAGGGCTTTCCGGGAGGGAGATGGCTGAGATGGGACATACAGCCCGGCTCAAGGTCTCTGGTTCCCTAGCAAGGAGGGTGTCAGCACCGGCACCAGCACGTTGTGGTTTTCTAAAATTGTTTCTTGCAAACAACACCCCACGATGCTCAAAGTGGTCCAGATGTCCTTGGCCAGCGCAATGGACACCGTGAACTTCAGCAGTCAGAGCCATGCAATTCTTCCACACGGACCTAACTCTTTTTGCAAATCTAGATGTACTTTGCTCATCTAGTTTTAAAGCAGCTTCTTTTCTCACAAAAGGGCTGTCTACATTGTTATATCAAGCAGATATTGAGTTAGACAGCAGTCCATGCTCAGAAAACGTATTTTGGACACTCGCCTCCCTCAGGTTAACATTTATTTTAACTTTGCTTTCACTCCATCACACCTTTTGCAGCATCTCTCTTGACAGTGAGTGAAATTCTGATTAATGTCCAAGTCACCAGCAAAATTCCCATTGACTGAGAGCCAGAATGGAGTCAGAATTTCACCTCGTATAAGCTTAATTTTCTCAGTTTGGATGAATTCTACCTTTACTAAGTGGAATTACTACTTTTTGACTAAGTTCAATATTTAAACTCTTGCAACCTTCAATTATAGCTCTTTTGTTCTACTGTAATCCATCTGACAGCAAATAAACTCAGTCCTGGATATGACTGGTTTACCCTCTGCCATAATGACCAAAAATGGCAATTGTTTAGAATTATCCTATTGGGATGATGAACTTCAGAGAGCCTGTTTGGAAATGTATCTGTTCCAGTGAATCTAGAACCTCTCATTAAAAACTTGGTCATATTTTGCTAACAATACCTTGTTTTTGTGCATTACCATGAATAGATTATTCTGTTCTGTGAGAAAAATGGTGGTTTCTGGTACTGAAATCAGTGAACGTGGCAAAGAGTTCCGCAGAAATGAGATAACAAACTCTCACCAATGTTTACCTTTTCTGTGGAGTCCAAAATATGCAATTACTTCATAATTTGTTTCATTTAAAATCCTTTTGTGTCCTGAAAAACCTCTGAATATTGACCTATTGATGTTCCCCCATGCAAAATCTACATTCTTTCACCTCTGTTATCACCATCTTGCTGATTAAAATTAAAATCTTTATGCATTGGCCTGCCCAAAAGAGATGATTTTGTATGGGACCTGACCTCAGCCTGGATTCCTACTCTTTCAGGTTTACTTCTGAGCTCTCCACAAGCTACTAGTGCAATATATATGCATTGCATTTGTATCAGATTTGAAAGATGCTTTAACATGCCTCCCAGCATCACAATCGCTTCAGCACTGATATTGAACATGAGTAGGATGAATGTATCTCTTAAATGCACTAGTGAGTATGTGCCATGAGTCTTTGATTTCTTTAAACTTATTTACATTTTACTTGCCCTTGAGCAATGAATTTACTATGTCAGCATTGTCTTTTCTACTTACACTTTGTGTGTCTTGTCCACTCACCTTAGCTTGATGTTTATTTTTTATGCACGTGCATAGTCCATTGCACTAAATGCACGAACTGCCTGGAGTGGATGATTTTCCATACATTGTCTCTTTCTAAGATGCACCCTTTGTAGTATTGCGAGTCCCATAGTATTTGCTAGCTTCAAAATGGCTCTGGATTTTCTCATTAGTTCCTTTTTAAGTCAAATGCCCATTCACACGTGTGATGGTTTCAGATGACTGTCAGCTAACTGCCTTAGACACTTTGCTACTCTTTAGTTCTCTATGCAGGCAGGCCGACCTCACTCAGGAGTTATATATATATATATACACATATATATATATTTATTTCTCACAATTTAAATAAAATGACTCAATGCACCCAGTAGAACTGCAGAAAAGCAGTCCTTATACCCGGTAAACTCAGGCCAAAAAGGTCTCTCCCCACATTGCCTTGCTTGTTGTGTTATGTGCAGGCATTATGTTCTTTGAGATGAAGCTGAAATACCCTGGTTATGTCTTTTTACTGCCCTGAGGTCTAGATGACCCTGACTATACATTGCCTGGCCCTAAGATGAGACAAATTTCAGAATATCATTTTGTAGATGTTGAATGTATCTTCTCCTACAGCAGGAAATGAGAATGGCTGCAAAAGGATCTACAAGGTGAGAGAGTGTGTCCTTAGGAAGCAAATGGTGTCGTTTCTGGATGCAAAGTTATACAAACATAGTTTGATATAAGGAGTTGTATGATAACATGCTATCATGTAACCCAGAAAGATTACGCAGTTCCTTGCCACAGCGGTCAAATGAGATTTAAAACAGACAGTCATATTCGACAGGACAGTTGTTCTAGGAGGTGGTCTTAAGTTGTCTACTACTCCTGCCATGACCCTACTGGAAACCCCCTCTGGACTTGAAAATTCAATAAAGACAACTGATGTTCATCGGAATTTTGACCTACTGGAAAGTGCTATAGGGCTGTGCACTGGAGTCTCTAAGACTGCTGCAAGTGTTTGGTGAACGACTGGACTTGTCAGTGTTGATGGCAATGACCTGGAGAGTTGGAACAGTTTCAAGACAGATGAAGTGATACCCCCAGGGCCTTTGGTGACGCTGAGTCTAGTGCTGACACAGGGAACACATTTGGTGTAAAAGGTTTGCACTTTGTCCACTAAGGTGTTAGGAGAGTTATAAGAGAGGGATTGTTGAGATTGATCAAAATGAAAGAACATGGTCTTTTATGACTTTCCTTTTCTTGGCTCATCTCCATGGCAAAGGGTAACGATACTCAGGATGGATGCTGACAGGCCAGGATTGCTGTATTTGGAAATCTCTGCAATACAGCCAAAAGGACAGGAAGTCTTGGTATAGCCTAGCGGTAGCGGGGGAATTGAATGACATTTCACCGTTTTCGAGGAGCAAATCAATCATTTTGTGGGGAATCTACATCATTTTGGGATATGAGATCAGGCTATTAGGCTTTTTAAAAAGGGTATTTTGGCCTTCTCTTTTAATCTTGAGAGAACATGTATCTGCAACATCCCTTTCACCAAGACAATAGATACTTGACATATTAGCTGATAGACTATGATCCTTGTAAACCAGAACACAATTTTTAGATAGCCTGTTGAAGTTAACCAGCAGCCTAAATAACTATTTTTTTTTTAGCTGGTAATGCTGGATAAGAAACCTAAAAGCCATGCTCAGTTCTGTTTTGATGAAGATTATTTTGGGCAATCAAAATGGTGATAATTACTTTGAAATGTGGAATAGGAGCCCATCCTACACGAATATTTCAGAGGTTTTAAAAAAACTCAACTTAATGTTGATTACTAGAGAATATATAGAGAATATGGCTGCTGTGAGCTGCTCCTGATAGATGAAAGAGCAAACGCATGTCGATGCAGAGCAGGGATGGTAGCAATGCCGTCTGGTGGCCAGGTTGAAGCTATTTAAAGGGGAAAACTAGTTGCATCTTGCGGCCCAGGAGAGGAGGCAGATATCACCCTCTTGGCTAGCGTTAGCCGTTCCACAGATTTATGCTTTGCAGCGCGCCATAATGCGTAATGTATGAAAAGATAAATATTTTCCATCCAGCAACATCTTGCTGTATTTTCATCTAACTCTATAATTTTAATTATAAAGTGAACATAACCTGTATCAAATTATGATTTTGTTAACATATTGAATGAGGACAAGAAAAAATAAATACCAGATTTTTATAGTGTACAGGCACATGAAGGTATAGTAAGAAAATCTGGTTTCCTTGACCACATTGTCATAATATGCATTTATAACTGCTTATTGAATCCAGGCTGTGTAGACAACAGAAAGAACCCTGGCTCCATACCACCACAATGCATGCCCACAACAAAGGGGAGGAAAGAACAGGCTCTTTCATTGTGCCTCGCTAAGTATTACCAACAGAAGGGCTAAAAACATTACCTCCGTCTGAAGTGTATCTATATATCCATGCATAAGTTATTAACTGGGCTCCCTGAGCACAGTTGCTGAAAATATTAATATATTCAAATTATATTCTGGCTACTGCAAAAACAGTAGATCAGACAAATGTATTAAAATCTCCTCAGACAAAAGGAGTCATGTTATTTATAAAGTTCCTCCCCTCTCTACTCTTACTGGAACACAAGCCTTCATTGTATATAATATACAAGAACACAAGAGGATCCTTAGATGTCAAAATGTGGCTTAAAGTTTGAATGTAATCATAAAACAGTGACTGAAACGCTTGCCATAAACAAATTGTCACTGGTATTATGTAACTTTGACTATTCACAAAGCATAAAAGAGGGGAAGAATAAAAGGTGGCTGCCAAACACCATGGGCCAAATCCTAAGGTTGTGCCAAGCTGCGCGAGCATCTTGGGAATTGCAAACGCAGCGTGGAATTCGGATTTGCGCTCCCCGGCACTTAAATTAGAGCAAGATAGAGGCTATTTCTTGAGTTTGCCAGTGTATGCAGCAAGGCAGCAAAATAGCAACCAGTGGTTTCTGGAGCCTCCTTTGCTCACCCTCCCCAGTGAGAGAAATTATTAATAATATTGCAGATATTACTAATATTATGTGGGACAGCCTAATCAAGTCAGCGCTCATGGCTTCAACCAGAAGACCCTGTCTGTGAACAAAAACTAATCACTCATAGGTATCTCCCTTTAGTCCAGAATTCAGGAGTAATGTATACATGGTAACATACACACACTACAACTCTAAATTGATGCTAATGGTTGCGTTCAGGCCCCTTTTCAGGGGCAACAAGCAACCGAGGTGGTTGTCCACCTATTTTGTTTTCTTCTTCCCTCTCCTCATATTAAAAGTAAAATCGCATTTTCTTCACAGCCTGAAATGATTGTTTGACCAGAGATACTGGTTTAACTCATTATGAATTATTAGTGGAAAAGTGGCTCTCAGAGTATGTTACATCTGAAATATTTTTCGTCACTTGAACATGTGCCGTCCAGAACTGGCCCCATTCTACCAGGCACTGGGAACAAACACTTCACATTCACAGATGCTCCTAATTTGGTGTGGTTTGGAGTGTAATTTAGATCAAACGTATCCATGTAAATGAGTCAGGGTTTCTTAATTAGGTGCCTCTCAAGAAAAGACTTGGACCACATCAGTAGGTGTGGGTGTGGTGCCCACAGCACTGGAGTCTTTCTTATAGATGAAGCTTAGTTTTGCTCAGGCATGTTGTAGGATTTTTTTTTTTCCCTTTTTTCCTTTTTCCCCCCTTTCTATTTTTTTTCCTAAAAGCACAATAATAAATCTGCAGATGGCATAGACATAAAGACGCTACTTCAGAGGAGCTGTCTAAAACACTGTCTCTTTGGCAAATGCCTTAAAGTAGGTCATTCTGCTGTGATTTAGGTTTATATTTCACTGCCAGCTTTTTGTTCCCATTACAAGTAGGGTGCATTCCAGTCCACAGATTTGCTCTTCATTTAGTTCTTTTTTTTTTTTTTTTTTTTTTTTTTCTTTTTTTTTTACAGATTGGGTTTTATTTACAAGAATTTGTAGCTCTCCATAAGAAAATGGCCAATACCCTGTCAGAAGTACTAATCATGCACTTGACCACAAAAAGAGATGTATGAAGGTGATAACCTGGAAATGTTGGAATGTAAAATGCCATTCTCTGAAAGCAAAAAATAATAATAATAATAATAAATGATTCTCTTAGCACAGTGATTGAAATGATTGTTGCGTCTTTTGCAATGTGTAAAAAATGATTTGATGTAATGTCATTTCAGAACTCTCCCAAAGCAGGGTCATCCATTGCCCTGGTTGACCATATATATATATATATATATGTGTATATATACATACATACACACATATATATATTTAATATTTGTAACTGAAAATCAAGTATTTTATAGCTTATAAAAAAAACTAAAAATCAAATAATCAGGGTCTGTTTTCTCATCAAAGTGCCAGGGGATTTACATGTCAAACTCCCACTAGCCTTAATGAATTACCTGCATAAATTCCCTTTCAATCGATAGTAGAATAGATCCTATTGTGTTATATTAATTATTTTGCACAGAACACTGACATTTTGGCAGTAAAGCTTTTTTTTTTTTAAGTTTCAATGAATATCTTAAGAAACTTCAATTCCTTTAATCATTTTACAGCATTGTTCTGAGAAAAAAAAAATCCCGTATCTTTAGTCAGAAAAACGAATTTACCTCTTAACAATCTAGTTCTGAACATTATGCATCAGGGTTCACTATCCCAAAATGGTTAAAAAAAGGCAAAAAGTTAAAAAAAAAAAAAAGCAAAACTTTTGTAATGAGTTGAGCATTCTTAATTTTCACCACCACAAAGAAAAAAAAAAAAAGAGTTGAAAAGAGCACTAACCCGCAGCAAAACTAAGAGGTTGCAAAATCACATAAATTAACCCTGCCAGTAATATTTTCCTAAAACTCGTGCGGGTGCAGAGCAGAGGCCGGGCGCTGACATGGTCCCCGTTAGCAGCCCTGTCCGCGGCGCGAGACGCGCTGCCCCTCGCCCGCCCAGCCCCACAGGGGCACCCGCTTTCTCCATCCTCACGACTCGGATAATAAAACTTACTGACCTGAAAAGCCAGTTAGGAGATTTAATTAATGGCTGAAACGCTTTTTGGGATGGTTTGATATTGAGTAATATGGAAGGAACAACAGCAAAGTTTGGAAATAGTGACCCATCTCCCCGGGTTTGTGTCCTGCCCCAGCACTGTAGTCCCCGGCAGCCACATAGACATATCATAAATATTTATATTAAAACTAAATTAATTGTATTTATGGTTCTGTTTGCTGCTGCTGCACCAGTGCAGCGCATTTTGGAGCTCAGTAGTGCTGAATTTGCCCAATTCTTATGAAAATCAGAGTTGTATTTTTAAATATGGCATGCAAACAGAAAGTGTATCTAAATACAGGTGGAAATCCAGTTTTAATTCTTCGTCTTTTGTTGGCTTTGAACCTGATGAGCTGCAAGTTATCCAAGGTGAGCCTTGAAGACTATTCCACCAGAAGGATGGGGTATGACGGCAAAACCAACAAGTGCACGGACCAAAGTGAGCATGGGGTAAATACATCGAGGTGTTTAGGCACTCCAGGACACTCCGGTTTGATTTCTTCCTTTAATCCAATAACTATTAACAATCCCAACTTGTGCACAGATTTTGGTGCTCTGAGAGGAGGAGAACTGAGTAGACCAAAGTGTCCTTCAGTGGACAGAAATAGGTTTAATTCCTTCTTTCCTGCCCCAAAACAAGCCAGAAGCAGCTCTGCTCAATGGGACAAGTGTTGGCATCGGGTCAGCTTCTCTGTAAAAACTTTTATATAGTCCAAATAGCGTAAAGCATGCGTATAAGAGCATGTCTTGATATTTATTGCCCTGCTCTTCATGTAAATTTGTACGTGTTCATTATACAGAGAGGATGGATCCATCCAGCAGCCGCTCCCAAAGTTTGCAGCAATAGGGTTAAAATCCTCTCCCTGTCACTGCCTTGTTTCTTAGGAGTGAGAACAGCTCAGAAGGGTCTAGGAAAGGCCTTGATTCGGGAAATCATTTGAGCATATATTCTTAATTCCTAGTCCTTCAGTTAAGAACTTAGCGGTTTATGAGCATTCCTGAATCTGGATGCTTTTCCCAATGGAAACTTTGGCCTCCCACAGGCTTTCCGAGGTTTGCTGAAAAGACATCTATCTTAAGGCACTTCTGTTGAGGGCTGTTTTCTCATTTAAATATATATATATATATATTTCCTTCAAAATACTTGTATAGTTCTTAACATAATCTGTTCCTCTGCTGTACTAAAAAAAAAAAAAAATAGACTTAATATGTAAGGCTGCCTGAAACCGCTGATATGACACATAGTTTAGGATGTGAAAATCACATATGTTTGCTCCATCTCTCCTCCATCAACTTAACAAAAAATAAAATAAAACTTTGCAGGCGTTTTAGCGTTGCAAGATGCCACACTTTGACAGTGTTTTCCTGTTTTCGCTCCACGTCAGCAGGTCTGTGTCAGATAAACAGCTCTGGATGAGCAGCTTATTCCCAGGGAAATGGAGACAAGTGGTGATTATCAAGAATTATGGTAGGAGAGTGAGCTCCTTTCTTGGGTCGGAAGGTGGATGGGAAGGAGTTGGCTCTATGGGGCTTTTTGGCATGGTTTGGTGTCCTTGCACCCTTGCAGACCAAGGCCTGCATGGTGCAGCAGGTTTACGTGCTCCTTGGGTTTTGCTTGCCCTGGCTGGGAGTAAAATTCACATGTAAACAAGCAGCTGGAGGGAGCTGAGGAGCTGGGGCCCTGTTTTCACAAATGCAAGAAACATAAATACAGAGGGTCTATACAACAAGTGAGTATCTCTAAACATGCTCAAGTAGGACAGGCTGTTTTCTGTAGCCATTTATTTGGAAAAGTCCCTACTCAGACTGTTTTTTCTTTTATGTGTAAAATATATGCTTGGCTAGCTCATCTTGGGAAGAAGTATGAAAAACCTAATAGTCATTGTGCTCGACGATTTTCAGTATGAAGATATAAAACAATTTTCAATATAAAGCAATTTGTTATGATGTTAGACTGGAAGGAGCTATGTGATATGTCTATTCAGCTGTATATTTTGTCTCTTTTGCTCATGCATTATGTTTGTAGTTGAATAGATTTCATGCAAAGATGAATAGGGGGCACAGGGTTTTTTTCATCAAATGCAAACATAAAATAATTAAAAGTAGAGGTACTGCAAGCCCGAGCTTTGCTTTTAATGCCTCTTCCATGGGCTTTGTACACAACACTGACTCCTTGCAGCTGCCTTGAGCTTGATTTAAGGAAGGTGTACGGCACAGGTAAGATCTCAGCGTTAATCCTTGCTGCTATGGCTGCTCTCAGGGCTTTCTGCCAGGCTGTTCCATCAACTGCTTTGCCCAGATTTCTACTGAAGGACCCACTGGAAGCACATCTCTTATATTGTTAGCTGATCTCTAACTATTTAAACTGCCCATTCGGACTGTCTTGTTTTTTTTCCCCTTGACAAGTTCATGAGAACATGCCAGTTTTCTCAAGTTTTGATGTTATGGGCTCACAGGATAATCCCTTCTTTCTCAGAGGATGTGTTTGGACAACACAGAAGGTTGACTTCCTCCAGAGACCCCCAGGTGACTGACTGCTTCCATAACACTCAGTCTCCCAAGATGGCCCAATATCCTCTCTTCCTGCCTTCTATCTCTGCACTACTGCATCACTCCAATATCCCTCTTCCTTCACCTTATTTCTGCAGTGACCCTAGCATAAGCCCATGTCCAGGTATTGTACTCATATGCATTACTATGTTTTGCTACTTATTATGTATATTTTAGTTTTTAGCTTTTTCCCTCCTCAAGCCCCAGTCTTGGTCCGGTTTTGCCCGTTATTCTATATATACACAGCAGGAAACTATTGCTGTCCTGACGTGATTATGCTCTAAAGAGACAAGGCAGACAAAGGAAGTATTATCACCATTTTAGTGAACAGGGAGCCAGGGCACGGAGAGATTAAATGATTTACCCAAGGTCACGCAGAACATCCGGTCAGAGCCAAGAACTGAACCCAGGTCTCCCGAATCTCAGTCAAGTGATTTAGCTCTAAGAACAAAGCCTTACCAGGTAAACCTGATGTCATTCCCCTAAGACACGGCAACAAAAGTTTCTTCAGGTTAGGATCAACACCAGGTACAATGAAGTTTTAGTTTTATAAGTAAGTGGCATAGCTGTTTGGACAGCATGGACCTGCTTCTTGCACTAGAGTTCTTCCCAGGAAATAATTCCCCTTATTATTCTTCCATTGACAAGACACTATTATCCTTTTCTAGACAACCTCTGAAGGAGAGGATGTATGCACAGGGTACGTCAGATGAATACATGGGAAAATGGTTTTCTTCGAGGCCAAACTCAGTCATTTTATAGACTGTTTAAAATCCTTCCATGCTAATTAAATGGGGACATTCCCACCGCTATATATACACACTTCACTTTGCAGTTTTGTCTGGCAGTTGTGCAAGAAGATAAAGGATCTACATCCATTATAAATATATATATGTCAGGAGAATGCTGCTGGAATGGTCAGGATAAAGGCATCATTCATTGTAGGCTGGGAGTAGTCTTTTACTGGGAGTCATTATTATTCATTCACTGGGGTCAATATATCATTCCCGGGATGAAATACTCCTCTGTGTACAGAGCCTGCATGGGGCCCTAGATACTACTTAGTCCTTTCAATTTTAAGGGTAATTTGGCTGAAAAGTGGCTGTACAAAATGGTAGCAGTTAGCCTCTATGCCAGCACAGCAAGGAGACCAGGAAATGGATCCTGCCCTCTGGATGCCCCTGTCCTCTGGTCCCTTACTGTTGCCTGGTTGTTTTGCAAATAAAACAGCCGCACGTTTGTTTTAGAACAATCTTTTGGCCTACTTTTGGCCTACTTTTTGCAGCTAATGCCAGGAACAAGAGCAGAAAGCCCAACGTGAACGTGAGACATGAGGTTGATTTTGTGAGCCGGCATCTACAAACTGCACATGGTGAGTGTAGAAACCATGGAGATGACAAGAGGTGGAACATCACGATGGCCTTTTTGCAGAACAAAATCTGTGTCACCTCTGCCTGCCTTGTATTTCAGTAATATTAGGAAATCATAGGTGCATTCCCAGATCTCCCATCCACATTTCATAGATGTTCTCTATTGGCACAGACTTCACTGTAGGATACAGGAGCTTGTAGTGGATTTTCCTAGTTAGGTTGCAGAGGTGTTAGAGAAAGTCAGATGTTCGCTGGAACATGTCATATTTGTTCAATTCAATCTACATGTTCTTAACCAACAGCACACAAAGAAATTTACCCTTTGGTTTTCTAATAGAGGAAAAATTAATGCTTTCACTTAGACACACTGACTCTTGAGCAGAAATAGGATGTACATAGATACCATAAACCATATTTAGTTTTGCCAAAGAATATAATTATTTTTGGTATTTTACATTTGCAATAGGACTGGGACATGACACTCGGAAGTGCTTTTAAAATTACCAGTGTTTTAGTACTCCAGTTTCACTTACTTTTTTAGATGTTCAAAGAGGATTTTCATTGTCTCGTAGTTTGGTTTAGGGAGCTTTTTTACAAGATTCTTTATGGATTTAATGCGAATGGCCTTGTCCGGGATTTCTAAGGAAAAACATACAGAAAAAAATACATTTGAGTGCCACATCATTCAGATATTACTTTGACCAGTGCTATAGCAGCTATCTTAGCAAGAAAAGTAATCACTGATATATGGTTAAGACCAGAACATGTTGTACCTTTTATAAAAAGGTCAATCCTTTTATGAAAATACTCTACCACAACTATTTTCTAATTCCAGGTGTACCCCTAGCATCTCTCAACTGTAATTTTTCCAGGGAACACTTAGCATTTCAAACTTGCAATTAGTAACAAAAAAAGTTGGACTCTGGCCTTTAATGTTTCTTTTGAGCTGATAAGAACATTGCTATCTCTTTTGCTAAGGTAAACCTTCAGGTTTCAGCATGATTCATTGTTTCAGGAGAAAGGTTTGGCTCTGATATTTGCATCAATTTGTATATGATGTTCCAACCGAATTAAAGTCGTGTACAACTGTGCATTCATTTAGGAACAGATTAGATAAGGTGCCAGTAGGTCTGACGTAGGGAAAACATCTTGCTTGTTACATGCCCTAGATAACCTGAGAATTCTTTTCTGATCTTATCATCTATGATTTAATTATCACCTATCATTCTTCAGATATCTTCGTTTTTAATATTCATATTGCCCTCACACCCTGAGATCTCCATCAGGATTGAATACCAGTTACAGTAGGTGCTACATAACTAGGCATGCCGATTAGTGCCTTAATTCAATTTTTTTTTAAAAAAAAATTGAACAAAAATTTCTGGCAGCTCAAATTAATTTAAAAATTAAAATTCTTAATAGGACAGTATTCTTTCTCTAGCATGTATTCCTAACTCCTGTTGAGATTAATCCTTCATACGTGCAGACCTATAGATGTATATTATCTATAATACTGTTAACATTTTATGTATCAAGGACTAAAGTTCAAAGTAGAAGACGAATAGGCATTATTTTGCAGTGAGAAGGTGAGCGAAAGTGAAAGCAAGAATCCTATTTCATAAGGATTTATTCTATAGAAAGTTGTGCAGTTGTCAATGGCAGTAATGAAGTTACACACAAATGAAGAATAATATTTCTAAGTATTTTACTCTGTTTTGACCTATACAGATCCTGAACTTCTCCACAGCACCCAAATCATGACACACAGGAACCCCTTGATTTTTCTGCACATGTCAATGATATTATTTTTTTGTCCATAAGAGAGAGAATCATCGCAGCAGAAATGCTACAAATTAAAATGATGCAGAAGTCGATCTATGGAAAGAAGTAAGTACAGCATCTGCAGATTTTTTTGC
>NW_010587920.1:125200-173515 GCF_000705375.1 Tinamus guttatus
TCCTATTTAGGTTGATCAGGAAATGCCTGGCAAATTTTCAAACAAAGCTACTCAACTCCTTTTTTAATTCTCTTTTCTCCACGGGCTCAATGGACTTCAATCCCTCCAGGGAAAAAGAGCATTGCCACCTTGCCAAGACCCTGGGTCCTCCAAAGGTATATTTAGAAAACAAGCAAACAAAAAAAAAGGGCACTGCTAATTCACAAGGAAATCATTTGTTGGAAAAATGGCAAGGATATAAAGCTTTGTTTTAGGGCTACTGAAGCCCTAAAGTACCCTGAAGTACCAATATGCAGGAGAAGGGAAGCTGAGCGAGGTGCTACGACAGAAAGTCCTGGAAACTGTGCGTAAAATTATGGGGTGAATCAACATATTTGCTAATTGCTAGTCTATTGTAAAAGAAGAAAAACCAGGCAACATGTGGTAACTTTAGTCAGCATTTCTGAACGGGAATGATAAACACCTCTGCCTGGCTCTGGCATTTATCAGTACTGAGATATTATTACCACGTAGAGCCACAGCATGGTTACTGTTATCATCAAAAAAAAAAAAAAAAAGGAAAAAAAAAAAAAAAAAAGAACCAGCTAATCTTAATGGTTTGTAAAGCCGTTACCTGCACTGGTCTGACATTTATCATGATCATTTTACCACATGAGTCCTACATTGCAAAGGTATTTTATCTGGAAGGGACATCACTATGAATTATTATTTGCAGCTAGGTAGAAAATTGTATGTTGTAGATACCTTTTCTCATTATAAATCACAGTCACATTTCACCATTTCCCACACAAAGCTGCTGAGCCCAGGCTTTTTGCCATAACACTTACTCTCACTCCGTTTTATAGTTCCATGAAAATATTGGGCACTCTTTCATTAAAATGGTTCATATTGTTTTTTTTTTTTAAACGCCATATACGCTTGTTTTCTTTTTTTTTTCTTCTTTTTTCGAGTATAAAAGAATTCATTTTTCCACTCTAGAAACTGAAGAGGATAAACTGTTCATTTTTTTTTAAAGCTTACTCTTGCTTCAGTTTTAGTGGCTGGGCTTGTCTTTACTCTTGACCTTGTTGACGGAACATTTAACAGATCAGATGCAAGATCTTATGTTTCCATTGCAATACCTATGTATTTGCTTTTCTGTTGTAAAGCCTTGAATTCTGCTTTCATAGAATTTTTCTCCCTTGGATTCCTAAATAGTAAAATTTCTGCGTGTGTGTGTGTGTATGTGTGTTAAATTCTCCAGCAAGGTCTAGAAAATGAAAGAGGCCAAATCTGATAAACACTTTTTTTAGTCATGAAAATTGCAGGGAATCTAGGGAAATGATTCACATTTGAGAAAGTTAGACTGTCTTTTCCCTGAATGGATTTCAGAAGGAATAAAGTCATCAGAATCACGTATATCGAATAAAGAGCGAGAGGATGTTTAATCCCTTTTTTTTTTCTTTTTTTTTTCTTTTACATTCTGTGCAAAATATGGAAGATGTAGGTGATAATTTCAGCAGATGAAGATATTCTGCAGCGAGTCGCAGATGGTAGTCTATGCAATATTTTCATAGAACATATATTTAGAATTTGGGTTACAGTCTTTAAAAATAGGGCTGCCTCCCTTTTAACGGAGCAGAACTGTGGAGATGCTCTCTTGTTTATATTTAAATGAAGAATGCATTGAGAAAAATCACTTAATATTACATAAGCTCTTTTGTAAATGAGCTTGAATAAACATTTGAGCATAGGGAAAAAAAAAAAAAAAAAGCCACGATGTGTCTGCAACATTAACAGTGGCTGGGTAAAAATGAATGAAGAAGGTAACCTTTAGCACCCGTGTCCATAAAGAATACTTAAGCAAATCCCGCTGAATCTTTCTTTTAATCATTAATTTTAAATGGACGGGGATGTTTACAACAAGCCACTTTGTTTCCGAGCAGGAAGCGCCAGGTTTATCTCCAATAACTCACGTTTTGGGGCAGGGCTGCATGTCTCTAACCTGACATGCATTCATTATTTTGCAAGGTAGCGCAGCCTGACCCCCGGCCCCCCTCGGACCCGCTGCATTATTCATGTCTGATTCACTTTGTATAGTTTTACTGGAGGACCCATTTCCCTTTACCGGGCACTGCACTTGCATGGGCATGTTTAATGTTAAACGGCATTTAGAGCTCACATTAATGCCTAATTTTATCACGAGTCAGAGTTTCTTTTTTTCATGCTCTCAGAGCTGAATTGCTGAAAAAAACACTGATTTATGATTCTGCATAAAACATCAGCCTATTGATCTGTCACCTAATCTGTGTTTTTTTTTTTTTTTAAGCACACTTTCCTCTGATTTCCTTTCCCGGCTCTTCTCACCTTATTTTGCTTTTTTGGATACGATTTCTGCTGTGGTTAAAACGTCACACACTGTTGCTGCAGCAAAACCTGCCTGCCAAGAGGTTTATTATTATTATTATTATTTTCCTCCAACAATTCCTGACTGATTCAGCTGTTGAGAGAAAGACAGGTCTTGTTTGGGGCTTTTGCCGTTTATTTTATTTTTTAAATGGGGAACTGAGTTAGGTGGATTTTCGAGTGCTAATGAAATTGTGAGACTTATGGCGCTGGCTACAGCCAGCCGGAGTGTGGGCAGACGCTCCGCGCGCCTCCCCACTGTGCTGCTGTGCAAGCATCCCCGCTGTTATGTTTGCTATAGTTTTAATGTCTGTGAAAAATTCCTGATGCAACTAAATTATGTTCTGCCCTCTCGATGGTATAAATAAACACCCAACTTAGCCAATTCGTCTTCCTCTTGCCCAGTGCAGAAGTGAGCCCTGTCACAGGAGGCTTAACCCCGCTCCTCGATAGCTTTGGGGCTATCAGGGAAAGCAAACTTGCTTCAAAGAGAACACACTTTGGGCTTGATTCATTTTTTTTTTTGCTTCAGAGATGTCAACTGTGCCAAAACTCTCTTTTCGTTCCGTTGGTCTTCATGTTGTGGCAATCACGCTGCTTAAAATACACATGCACATACACACATATTAAAAAAATTCCTTATGCCACTTTTAATGTCAGGATATTTTAATGTTACTATATGCAGCATAAAGGTCCCAATTTTAATCACTTGCGCTACACTATGCCAATCTTTTTGTGAAGATGCATTGTGTAATACTTCCTTGTTTTTTCTTTTTTTAAAAAAAAATCTATAAGAAGTGCTCAAACTAACTAATGTTTGCTATAAGGAAAATAACCAATTTGTGATCGGAATTGATTTTACTTTTTATTCATGCCTCAGAAATAGACGTTGTTGAAGAAAATGGGAATTGCATGAAACCTCTCTGTATGGGCAATTGATAAATTCACCCTACGCAATATAGACAGTGGAGTTTTCAATGAATATTCATACAACTTTTGCAATCCGTTAGCAAGACCTCAGACAATGAGTTTGCAACTTGGTCCTATTTAGCAAAAATATATTTAGAATTAATGGCAGGGTGCGGGGAATGAAAAAAAAAAAAGAATAGCGGCACTTCCAAAAGTTAAACTTTAATGCCTCGAACTCCAGGTGCCAGAGTTGGAGGGAAATAACCAATAATAGTCATTTTTTACATATTTGATGGGCCTGATTATGCAATGTGCAACTCTAAATGGCTTATAGCACATTGTAGCATGGTTCCATCCCATTGGCTGCAGTAGGGTGCAGGCAGATGGATGACAGTGACAAGGAGAGAAGTGCTTTTGCTTAGCCGTGCGTTAAGATGCCATCCAGAAGCTCTGTGCACTGCAGACACTTCATTAGGATGCCAGGATAATGGTAAACTACCACTCAGAGTGACACCCCATTTCCTGCTTACTGAGCTCTCCAACCTCGGCAGATGTCAACAATCTCACAGTGCTACAGAGCAGACCGAACTTTCCCGGCACTTTGACTCCAATTTTTTTCCCTTAACAGTGCCATACATTACATGCAATATGTAACAGCAAGCACCAAGACGGAAAGCAAAATTTGCTGCCCTAATTATAGCCAAGCGGCGCACGCCACCCGCTTAGGTAGTGCAAAAAATGAAAAAAAAAGAAAGGGGGGAAATTGTGGGTCGGTTGGTTTGGGGGTTGGTTGGACCCTGAGTTTTGCTGGCTGCTCCGCTTCCCTGTGCACCGCTCCGGGGTGCTGGGCAATGGGGCTGAGCTCTTGGCCATGCCGTGCACAGGGCGCTGCTGCTCTACGGGGCTCTGGGGGCACGAGGAGCATCTGGACAACACGACGTTTCCCCTGCAGATGCAGCCAAAACTGCGCCGCAACCCCTGCCCCGCGGTGCCTTTCCACAGAGCCCAGGAGCCGCTTTGGAAAATCGCATCCCCAGATCAGAGGGCATTCTGCAAGGCCACCCATTCCCGTTTAATTCCTTGGTGGATATTTTCGAATTCAGGCACCCTGCTTGCTTTCTACACAGGGTTCTTCTCTTGGGGCTACTGGCTGTCCTGCTGCCCTCGCTGGTGGCTTTTGGAGCTCTCCACTGGTTCCCGAAACCCCCCTAAACGACTGCAGAACCGGGGCCGGATCCCACAGTTATTTATTCAGCTGCTGTCCATTCCTTCCCTGGGCGAGATTCCCGGCAAAGGTCTCCAGCAGCCTCTCCGGGCTGGCTGGGAACGTGGCCGCCGGCTTTGCCCCCGAGGAGGAGGACTGGGTCCCTTCAGGAGCGGACCCGTAAATATGGTGACGATGAGAAATATGTCTGAGATGTAAAATACACAAAATTACACACTCTAAAAAAGAGATTTTTTTTTAAGTGTGCTGAAAATAATTTTGTGAATATTCACCCTGCCTGATACATATTTTTTTTTTGCTTGGCTATGTCTCACCTTTAGTATATTAACCCTCAGCAAAAGAAGGGAGCAAGGAAGTTGATTTCTCAGATGACCCGTATGAAGGGGTTAAAAGGATTCAGTATTTTCAGTAATCAAAGAAAAGCATACATTTTATTCTTTCCCTTTTCTTTTTTTTTCTAACATTAAAAAAAAAGTAAACAGCATCTCCCCAAGGGAGATTTAGATTTGAAGACTGTTCATTATATCATTTGAATAAGACTAGACCTGGCCTTTTGACTTTGAACCACTACCAAATTTCAGGCTGTGAGGAAATTGTTCTACATTTCCTGACAAATTGAGTTAAGCAGACATTAAGTGGGCTTTAAGAAAACAAATGGCCATCTTTATCACAGGTGGACACTGATGGCTTAATGGGGCCTGGGCTGATTGTATCACTTCTAATGGCTTGACGGGAAGCATTAGGGTTTTTGCATAAAGAACTGGCATTGCGAGCCCTGCTAACACAGACCTGTCAAGCGTTCTGTATCCCTTTGTGCATGGAAGCAGATGTTTGTATGTATACTATGAACTGGCATTAGAGCAAGCGACAGATGCCTGTATGAATGCCAGGTTTGTGAATTTTTACAGCAGAAGCATGTTCTGAGGAAGTGCAGCCCTGCCCTCTATCATAGGTAATTCCCCGCGGAACTTGCTAAATCCCAGCTATGTTTTCATTATTTGCTTTTCCTAGCAACTGGATGAACGCGGCTGCCCTGCAAACGCGAGGCGCGGACGCCACCGAAGCCTCGCGAACCGGCAGCGCCGCCGCCGCCTGTTTGGAACTTGTTATTTTCTGCAATTTGCCTTTGCACCATGTAATCTGAACCAACCTTTCTCCGAGGGGAGAGCCGTATTATGGCTATATAATTAAAACTTGCATTAACGCTAGCCGGTGAGCCCTCCTCTCCTCCCTCCTAACTCCCCCCCTTCGAAAAAAAAAGGGGGGGGAAAAAAAAAGGAAAAAGGAAAAGAAATTTGAATTAGATGCCCGGCATTTCGCTGCCTTCGGCATCCACAACTTGCCCTGTAGTTGTCTGTCACCAACACGAACAGGTAGCTCGCAGTCCATTAAACAAACACAGTGCCCCCCTCACTTTTATTTGACATTTTATTTGGCTGTGACAAATGAGCAGCAGTTGGATTATAACATAATTTGTCTTGTCTTTATTACCAGCACAAAGGACACCATTCATTAATTATTCTGCCGTTGCAGCTTAACACTAACTGGAAAGGTCCCTCTTCGGACAGATGGCGGGGACGATGTTATTTATATCAATCAGCCAAAATCCTCAACAAGGATTACTGTTCCTGAGACTACAATGATTTATTTCTTTTTACCTCACCCTCCCTCAACCCCCTTCTGCTTTCAGAGATTTCTCTATAAAAAACGAAATTTGATGGGAATCTTAAAGCAAAGCCATATTTAACCTGTTAGCTCGCAAAACAACATGCATGCTACATCAGTTTAACTGCACCATTTTAGTTGCATATTTTGAATCGTTTCAGCTTCTTCCTTGTCTTTTTTTTTTTTTTTTGAGCCCCAACGCCACCAAAAAAAGAAAAAAAAAAAAAAAAAAGATTAACCGAGGGGGTCTTAGAGCAGCAAGTTCAGCAAAAGTTTGCCTTTTCTGTAACACCATCCTGCTGTTGTCCCCAGAGACCACCGGGATCAGGAAGCGGTGCCAGCTGCCAGGATTTCTGTCCCTGATAAGATGAGATGACCCACCTTATTACGCAGGGAGCAGCAGCGGACCCCGCCGCGAGATGAACTCGGATGTTTATTAAAACTCGGGGCTAAACTGAGGGTCACGGCGTACAGGAGACAGATGCTCCTGGATCCCCGCCGGACGCGAGTCTCGCTTCGGCATCGAGGGCGGAGGGATTTCACCTAACTCGTGCTGTCTTGTCGGGGCTCTGCCCAACGCGTGCTCAAGCGGCAGGAATTTCTGTGCTCCTCGTGCAGATGTAAAAATCACCCGCGCGCCGCTCCGGAGAGCTCGGGAGCGCTGCCCTTTCCCGCACGCGTTCCCCCTTGGAGCGTGATCCACACGCATCCCTACATCACATCGGGGCTCAGGCACTGAAAGTTTCATCCAAGTTGCACATGCTGCTAGGGAAGACTAAAACACAGAAACTTTCATTGTCTGAAGAAATTATTGGTATAACCTTGCTATCCTGATTAGTTTGCAAATATTAAAAGTCCCATCAAGACAAATATCAGCAACATGCAAATACCCTTGCAGGTTGTGATTAAGATTTTAAATGTATCCTTTTGCTTTTAGTTAATGAAAAACAAAGTCTTGGAGGATCTAAGTTGTAATTTATTAAACATGAAAGGCTCCTTGATGAAATATAGAAATGAGATATATTTTGCATTTCAAAGATTTAAGCTGACAACTTACTTGCATGCAAATAAGAGCAAGATTTGTAAAAATATTTGAAAAGAAATTATTCCTGAATGTACTTATTACAATAATGTGGCATGTAGATAAGAGAAACACACAGCATTAAAAGACATTCATTTCTCCAAAGTCTTAAAATTAGCTTCTTTCTGCCATTGTGTATTAATGTTCTTCTTCAGGAATGCAGCATATTAAAGAACTGAACAGAATTAGTAATAAATTTGTTAATTACAAATTTAAGCAACACAACTGTGTTGTTTTCCCAATATGTTTTTTTTTTTTCAAAAGCAGAATTGCTAATGCATTTTAATCATTTATGTATAAACATTTGAAGATAAAATATTCTGAAGTTTATCAATTTCAAGAGCTGTTTATTTGCTGGCAAAATAGGGCATGTTATACAACATATATCTTATCATTTTTGCTCATCAAATCCCCATTTGCTGAATGCAAATTTCTCTGGTCTAAGTGCTCTTGCACCTCAATTTAAATGAATAATAGGATAGACTCTATTAAAATCGGTTTAAGGTTGCCATGGGTGACATATCAGTAGGGTTAAAATGAGAAAAAAGGTCACAGAGGCAGTCCTTACAACCTGTTTTTTTTATTATTATTATAATGAAGCATATGTAAGTATCTATGTAGGTTTAAACGACAACATATTGATATTGTAGACAATACTTAGTTTGTGAATCTTTTTCCTTTTTTTCCT
The DNA here is from genome assembly GCF_000705375.1 of Tinamus guttatus. The sequence continues at coordinate 133,154 of NW_010587920.1, forward strand.
TTCTTTTTTTTTTTCTCTTTTTAGATGGCATAGCCAAGCCAAATAAATGTGAAATTATAGTATCATCAATAACTCTGGAAATGTATTCAGTTGCACTGAAAATTAGAGCGTAAGCCTCGGTGCAATAACGCTGGAGACTGACAGATTGTGGATTTGTAGAAATAACAGAGAACTCAGAAAAAGCCTGTACTTTTGCTGCAGCAAATCCTTCATTTCAAGGAACCAGCAAGGTACTGTAATCATATTAACAAAGCAGCCAGAAACTATACCAAAACACCTCATTTAAGAAGAATTTTGAGTCTTCAGCTAACCTGATTTATGGGATTATGCATGCAGTTATTTGATAAGTATTGAAAATACTACCACTTCACACTGAAGGCTTCCTTGATCTATCTTTTTGTGTGTGTGACATAGTCTTATCCTGTTTAAAGCTTAAAAAATACCGCTCCTGACCGTTTTAAAGACTTGAAAAATAAAGTAAAATCACAACTTTCCTGAATTTTTTGGCTGTTTTAAAAGTCAAATTCTTAGAGTAGTCCCCTTATTACTCACTTTTTATATTATGCATGATTTTCATTTGGATTTCATAGACTCAGATTTTTGATACAAGTGTTGTACTTCCCCTCTTTCTCAGCCTACAATAAAGAGCAAAATCTCCTTATTTGCTAAGGTTACAGTGTTAGTTTAATTTTCATAGGAGAAGTGGAATATTTTGAAGTGAGTAACATTTACCAAGTCATTAGTTTTATGCAAACTAGGAAGGAAGATGAAAGAAAAAAAATTATCAATTATTTATAGATTGTTAAAATGTATCGTAGTGCAGTGCTACTGTATAGAAATGACAATTAGCCAAACTTACCTTCTATAATTAATAATGCATATATTATGCTCTTTGGGCAACTAATCACCAGCTCTACAAATTTGTTTGACACTGCTGAAGATACCTATCACCCACCCGGGTGAAAATAAGGAAAGGAGAACAACGTTCTCCCGTTAATGAGTGGCCAACTCCAGGAGGCTTTGGGCTATGCTTAAATTCATGCCACGACTGCGCAGGACAGGACGGGGTTGCTCCTCTAGCCCAACCGCTTGACCCCTCCTGCGCTTCAGGATGTTTCAAGCTCTCAAGTATTATTTTTCTCCCTTGAAAATCTTTTCCTCTTCAAAAAGCTCTTCCCCTTTTTATTTCATTTCTCCCCTTTGGAAATCTGTTCTCATGATATGGCCACTATAAGGTGTCTTGCTGAAACATCACCCTTTTCATTTTGTGGGATACTAAGACCATCCCTACAACAGTTTTGGGAGGGATTCGGTGCTTGAATGCCAGCATCTAACAAGATTTGAGTTCCCCAGTTATCCTGGACTAGTGTATATCTATACTAGACTCCAACCAGCTATACTAGACTGCGGCTGCCCAAAAAGTGTGGAGCTTCTGAGGTGCATTGTGCACCATCTCAGGCATCCAAGATGGCACTAGGACCACTAAAGACAGAGAATTATGTTTACCTGATGTATTTGATTATGGTACGTATATATGCACATATAGGTACACTCATAAATATATATACACACGTATCAATGACTGTATCTGCAGCCTTGCAGATGGGTCAGACTCTGCTCCGGACATTGCCTCCAATGAACAAAGAGTTGGGAAGGAAATGGATGGGCATAGGAAGCCCTTTCCCACTACATCTTGCCAAAATCACGTGTTACGGAGGTACTGAGATCCATAATGCAATAGAGGGCACAGCTGGTGCCATGACTGGTGGCTCATCTGGGACATGGACCAGTGCCTGCTGAAGAAGCCAGGTAAGTCACCATTTTATGGAGTTTTTCTATCGGTTTTCCTGCTAGATTTCCAGCCTTCTGAAGACATAAACACTGAGGGGAATTTGGAAGAAGAGTATCTTTGTGCGATTATTTCAAATGGCTCCTCTCTTTGCATTAAGGAGCCACTAGGAGATGCCCCACTGAGAAAATTCTGCATCCTCCGATCGCTTGCTACCTGTTAATACACATAATGCAGACCATGGTAGTCTGCCATGGCAGGGGACAGTGCAGAATTACTATTATTTTTATTTGTTATAAGCACACTATTTGCAATAATTTATGGAAATTCTTGAATTTATAAATATCAAGGCTCTGCCAAATATTTTAACTATCCCTCCATGGCAAATCGTCTTTAAACACTGGCAGTTTTTTCCTTTTAACATTTACTTGTGGACCAGAAACACTTGCAGTCTATTGCCCCTGGCCTTCTGTGAGAATGTTAGTTAGCAATGCTCATAAAAACTCAATTCATCAATGTGAACATAATTTGCTATGAACAGAAAGCTCACAAAAGGGTGAATTTGTCAGATAGACAGGTGGCCTGAGATCTCTCCCTGATACTGAACGATATGAATAATAGATTCTGGTAAATGTATGCCAAGACTTGAGCTGTAAACACAGCTGCCTCCGTTCCCTTCCAGAATAACAGCTCCGAGAACGAGCGCGCAGGAGCTGCCGTTCCACCTGAGGACTCGGCGGGCACACGGATGCACACGCGCGTGCAACCCACGTCCCCACGCAAAGAACCAGCCCCGTGCAAACAACGGGGCTCTCTGCACCTCCCTTCTTGGGCCCCCTCGCTCCGGAGGGATTTTAGCATGTGTGGGGAGCAGAAGGAGGGAATAATAGGAAACACCAAAAATATATTTTATTTTAAACTAGCTGTGGACGCAGCAATAAATCTTGCTGGGATTTGGAGATAGGGCTCGGTTGGCTTCTGTAGGTAAAGGATGCAGGCGGGAGACAAAAAACTTCATGACGTTGCATGCGGAAAAAATGTAGAAAATAAAATGATGGGGCTTGTGTAGCTGTGATATTACTTCCAAAAATTAGCTAACTATCACAAACCTAGCTAAACATCCCTAGCAGGATGTTTCTATTTATGGCAGAGTAAAGGTATTTAGAAGGTGTATTGCTACTGGATTCCATTTTAGCTGTCTTCTAGGCTTAAATCATTAATTGCTGCCCATGGACCAGGTGAGTGAGATTATCACATGCGCAAAAGTGACCTTTATGCTTTTCCAACGAGCCGATTTCTGTTGGATTGGTGCCCAACATAACTTTGGAGCAGGCTGAAGCCTGTGGCAGCAATGCCGAGGACGGACACTACAGCATTAGGAGAGCAGGGAACGACCGAGTCCCTCGCCAGCCACGATCTTTTTGAAAACGCCTTCAAAATGTGGTGCAAATGCCTCAATGCTGTTGACTTTTGAGGGTAGGAGCGTAATACGTTGCAGAAGGGAATGTCTGGCTGAAGAGCTTGTTTTGCTCTATCAAATGCTTCATTTTTGCAATTCTAGCTGAGAACATGAGATCCTTTCTTTGCTGAACGTGGTCAGGGTTTAATACATTTTCCCGCCTGTAAGTATAAAATAGCAAGCTTTATTTTAGGGATAAGGCAGGCTCCCTTCCTGATCCTCCATTGGCAGTGATGGAGCCCAGGAAGCAAACCGGGAGTTGTATCCTCTGAAGTTCATACGTGTTTGCTCTAATATTTGTTATTTAGGAAGGCTGCTTCTCGGTAATGAGTTGGCTAAGGTGTGAGGCATGTAGCACTGAACACTGAACTAACACATCCTAAAGCTCCCAAAATGTGACCGCATATGAGATATTAAAGGCAAAATGGAAGTTCTGAACAAATGAAATCACTGTCAGAATAATAAAAGAGAAATGAGCTATGATCTAATCTGTTTTCTAGCAGTGTCACAGAGGAGCTATAATAAAAGCTATTTGCAAAGTTCAGAATCATTTCCCGTGCAAAGCCATTCGCACACTATACGACTCTGGACAAATGGAGGGGGTCTTGGCTTTGCCAAAAAAATTGCATGCGAATAGTTTACTATTAGTTTTAAGTTTGTGCACCTAAATCATCCAGTTGGCTGCAATTTTAGCTTCCTCCCTGTTTCACATGGCACGTGAACTTGTGCACCTGGGTTTCTCCCTCTATTTTTGGTGCTTCTTTACCCTTTTCTGCTTACGTGCCGCAGGGTAAAGAATGCACAGGAAAAGAATAAAGTCACATCACTAGATAATGGCCTATCTAGCCCCCTCTTACAACACGCACGGCACAACTGAGAGCCCAGCAAAGCATTTATTGTGCCCTCGCTGGAAATGCTCGTTTTGTTCTTTGCCTTGGAACAAGGCACAGACTGCACACCCGGTCACGCTGCGCCTCTGTTTTTATCTCCACTCACCATCTCCATAACCAGTGTGTGAGGAGGATACATGCAGAAGGGACCACAAGAAGGGTTAGGTGAGTATATTAAGGCCCCTTTCCTCCTTTTGAAACAAATACAAGTGAGCCCCATCTCTTGTGAATTTTTCCATGTGTTATTTTTTGCATTTCAAGGGGGAGAGAGGTTGGAGAGCTGGAAATGGGATGCAGCCAAAGGGAAGATGACATGGAGCAGAGCTGAGCTGTCCTTGCTCTGGGCTGTGGAGAACAGTATGAAAAGATGGAAAGCTACAGAAAAGAGCCCCAGCAAACGCTGAGACTATGCGAGAAATGGCAGTCCTTGCTCTCGTCTGGTTTCTGTACCTGGCATAACAGAAACTGAGCCCTAAAAGGTCTTTCTAGCTTCAATTTAATGCCTTTAACCACAGATTAAGCTACTGCAGAGGGAAAAAGAGAAAGAGATGATAGTATTTTGATAGTATGTAAATAATATGGAAACTGGTTTCAAAACTGTCACCCAAACCCCTTGGTCGTTTTCACATGACTCTCTCCTTAACCCTCTCTCGTTCAGGGAATGTAACAGTTTCCACTGTAGCTTATTCCACTACGGCTCCCCAAGACTTTTAGTTTCTCCACTCTGTCCTTCAGTTCTCACATCCTCTCTGTCATCTCTTACAAGCCTCCTGTTCCACCAACTTCTCGTCTCACTTTCCCCTTTGCCTAACGTGTGGAAAAGATGGATATTGAGGTCACTGTCTTGTGGAAGACAGCACTGCTTTACCAGGATGGATGACTGGGTGACCTACTACTCAAGTAGCTGCTGTTAACATCTCATGCTGATCTTGCTATGGCAAAAACTAAAAACTCATGCAGGATGGTAACCAATTGACCTATTTTGGGCTCAGAATGGGGTCTTACAGTGAAAAGGTTAAGCAAAATTTCCAGTTTAAATGGTGTTGGGGCCATTTTGGCTTGGAAAAGATGAAGATACCTCCTTTTATTTTGTTTTTCCCTCATCTAAGTATAATACAAAAGAAATTATAAACCGTACACAGCACTGGTCCTTATAAGGAGGAAGCTTAATGAAGAAAGTCCTTTTTGTTTCAGAAGGAGGACTTTTTTCCTTAGGGTTAGCACGAAAATGTCTGGAAAGTCAATAATTAGGAGAAAGTCCATTTTGTTTCAGAAGGGGGTCTTTTTGTCCTTAGGGTTAGCACAAAAATGTCTGGAAAGTCAATAATTAGGATTAGAGGAGGACCAGTCCTTGGCAAATTTGGACCCCTAACATTTAACTTAGTTTAGAGATTCAGCCAGCACTGCAATATATACAAGATTAGAGGATTTTATCCAGACATAATATTATGGAATTTTAGTTTAGTTGCCTAGGACCTGATGTATGGGAAATAACTGCAGGTTTACTAACACACCTGTAACTACCACACACAGCGCAGAGTTTCATAGCTTGGAGACCTGCTACTGATTGCAACCCATAAAATGCAGATTAAAACTACAGATATAAAATGCAGAATTGCAAGCATTATTTTGAGGCGGGTTGGAGGACTGTTTTGGTAGCCAAAGGAAACATGAGGACAGAGTTAAGTGAATTTAGGGTTCTGTGAAAGAAAATGTGGGAACTCATGCAATTACAAATTTGGTACTTTCTGACATATTGGAGAGGTTAAAAATAGCAAGCATAATCTAAATCCTGCCCCCAGAATGCTGTTATTATTTGCTTATATAGTAAAAGAAAAAAAAAACGAAATCACAGAATAGAGGTAACTTTCATGGAATTTTCTTTAAAATATCTTCTTTTCTAATGGCTTTAGGATAGAGTTTATGATCAAGTTGTTTCAGAAAATCTAAAGTTATTCACCCTAGCAAATTTGTTTGGAAAAAGAAAGTTAATTTATGTTATCTACCCTTGATATCATTTAAATTTACCTCCAATATACCAATACCAAATACCAATCTCAAAAGCGCTTGAATACAGTATTTTTACTACTATTAATAAATTATTCTTTTAAACAGCATCTAGTCTTTCTTCCTAATCCAACTCCATGTGGCTATTTGCGTTACTAATCAACTCTAATTGTTGTCCTACCATCAATTAAGACAGAAATGGGTCCAGACAGGTAAATTAAAAATTGAAGTGTGTTTGGGGCATCTAATTTATGTCTGGACATTAAAATAAACAAACAAATGAACTAACAATGTGTAGGTTAAAAAATAAATTAAAAAAAAAGGCCAACATCCCTTCCAAGCATAGGCAATCAACCTCCTGGAAATGAGCAGTGTGTATCTGTGGCACACACTGGCTGTGGTATACATATACAAAGAACTATAGTGTGAACATGCATACTGTATCAATACTACATGTAATATTATATATAGTTCATACATGCATATATATTGCTTATAGGTTTCATGTAAGTCTACATAATTAGGCAATGCTTCCAAACTAAATTATTTTTCTAAATAAGTGGCACAAAAAGAGATTTCAGAGGGAGACAACATGAGGTTAACTTCTGATTTCTTGACTAAATGTGCAACTTATTTCCTCATTAAAAAGAAAAAAAAGAGAAAAGAAAGAAAGAAAGAACACACACACGATTCCCACCAAAACCCAGTGGTTTTGACGCTTTTTGAGGAAAAGTTCCCAAGCTATTTACTATATTTAGTGGAGAAGTTGAGCACACCAGTATGTGTATTACTCCACTTGAACTATTGCACTAAACATAGAGAGTCCCTTTCTTCCCTAAAACGTTCTGGGCCACAAGCTGGATGTGTCAGCAATATAGCAGATGGGGAAAATGTATACAAGTATATTAATTTTGTGGCCCAGATTTATGCAGAACACATATTTGCACAGATTTTGTATAGGATTTTAAATCTTTTAACTCTTAATATGCTTGGAAAGGGCACAAAATGCAAGAAAAGTGCCTACAGAGAGGGGCTGCAAGGATTGCAGGCCTGCTGGTGTTGCCACGTGGCTTACTCTGCCTGCCTCAGTTTACTCACTGTAAGATATTTATAATAATGCTCCCCATCTCACAGTGACTTTGTTAAGCTTGGTTAATTAGTCCATAATTAATTAGGTTCTTAAAGCTTCCTGCACGAAAGCAGAGTTGGGCGAATAAAGTCAAAAGCAATAGAATATTGCATTTTTTTTTTTTTTTTTTTTTTTTTTTTTGCAAATCAGACCTGCTGATGTGCTGGCACCTACGTGGTCACAGACTTTCAGGTGAGCGTTTTTCTTCACTAGAAACGTCCCCGAGACAAAAGCGCGGCTCATGCCAGCAGGGCTAAGTGTTTCTGAGAACATTCATACCAGATGTGCGCTCACGACCGCTCTGAAAAACTCTTTTCATTGTTTGCACAATGATTTGTCAACGCGTTATAACTGCTCATGAATTATTTGCCAAAGGGAAAAAAAAAAGAATAAATTCTCTAATGGCTGTAAAGGCTGGACTATAGGCACTTTTTAAACTACTCTAACATTTTAGAAAATAATGCTGCCAGGTTGAGGTCGGAGTTGTGTCCATATCTGGAGAAACTGGTGGTTTTTAGGAGTAAACAGGGTGAAGTCCCTGCTGTGTCCTGAGACCCCCCAAATGTAGCTCCAGTGGGCATCAGAATTGCTCATAGAGCTCAAATTTAACATATAGGTTTGTTGCAGAGCAGTCGACTCAGCAGATACTTGCTTTCTCAATTTCACTTTACTAGTACTATAAAGTAAATACTTATAATTCTAAGCATTGTGTGTAAATACTCAGTATTGCAAAACTTCTCCATTAGCTCTAAAGCAGAACTTCGGCACTCGGGGCAACATTAGGATTAGCACCTGGCTAATCTCTATCTAGTTGCATAGTTATCTAGATATATTTTATACTGCATGTGCATTTTTTAAATAAAAATATGTTTATGCAAACTTGCTTTTCTTATCTATATCCAGATAAACTTTATGTAGATCTAGGTTGGAGACAGGTCTCCAAACTTAGATAAGTAAATGTGTGAGTCAAGTCCTAAGTGCTCATTTAATGTGCAAATTTATCTTTATGTCAATGCACATGCCCATAATATGGGTCCCTATCTATTTGTTCAAATAATCATATGTTCAAAATAACATACCCAGAGGACTATAAAAATGATGTTTTATGCCCATCATCCCCAGAACTTAGGTGATTTAATGACTGATCCACGGTCGGAGTGAAAGGCAGGAAAATCCTGGTACCACTCAGGTGCAGGAAGCTAAAACACCCTCATCGAAATTCATCGTGGCTGCTATCACAAAAATGGCTTGGGTCATTAGATGAATAATCTTCATGAAGTTTTTAATGCAAGTTCCATGTAAATAATGCACAAATGGAAAGAAGTCTGAAATATTCTCTGCAGTACATTTGACCAGCTTCAGAAAAAAAAAAATCAACTGCAAAGCATGCATTTATGTAGTACCTTATTCAGTAACTCAGGAGACCGTACAGTATGCTATCTGCAGGAAAGCACTTTTTTTTCCTCCAGATGTCTCTTTTTCCTTCCAGAAGTTGCAGAGCATTGGACAAGCAGTAACAGATGATGAACACATGCATAACTACAAATGGGCAAGCTGATTGTTTTCAGAATTGGTATAAACATTTGCTCTTGGATTGAGATTTAGCCCATAGCAAATCTTTACATTCTCGTTATAAACCTCTGACAAAAAGAGCTTCTAATGAAAATGCTGACAGTGTGAAAACGTGGTTATGGTCAGGAAAACAAATGGATAAAAAGTGGCATTTTGTGGTTCCATATGTATACTTCAACAGCACGAGCCAGACTGCATCTTTACTAAGTTTACATTTCAAAGCAAAAGCTGGATGGTCACTGTTTCTCCTACCCTTTCTACTTAGGGCCCCCAAACCTATTCCTATTCCTTCTATCTCGTACGTCGTCATCCAAAAAATCCAGAGGCTGGGCTAAGAATCTCCCTAACAACTCGGCAAGAGAGGCTGCAGCTGGATTTTTATCATCTGTTTTATTTCTGATTATACAGAGGGTGGTAGCACCCAAGGGCTCTAGCCAGGACATGGCCTCACTAGAGTCATTTTCATGAAAGCATGTGAGACCTGGAAGGAAGATGTATTGGAAAGAAGGAAAGTTAGAGGTTTATATATATATATATATATATATATATATATATGTATGTATGTATGTATGTATATATGTATATGCAGAGAAGACAACTGCATTGGGCTGCAGGATGCAAATGAGGAGGAGGAGGAAGATGACACAAGCAAGACAGGAATGGGGATTTAGGTAGTGCCAAGTGCAGTCTAGGAAGGTGATTCCCAAAGGCTAATGCTCTTCCTCCTTGTGAGGTGCAAAGAACAAATAAATAAAATAAAGAGTGAGAGGCATCTGCAAGGCTGCAGCATTTTATCCACGCTCAGACTTGACACCGTTTTGAGCTATTTTCATGAAAGAGCTGATGTAGGCAACAAGAAGGAATACAAGGTTGGGGAGTGTTTTGGATGTGCTTTATGGGAAAGAAAAGTAGAAAAGAAAAGTAGAGGTGTTCCCACATGAGAGGCAGCCTTAAAAAGCCCCAAGAAGAGCAAAACTCTGAGGAAGAACATTGGACACTCAAAGGATGACGCAGCACCCTACACATTATCCGCCCAATCCAATGCCATTCTGCATGCTCTAGGGTGTCTAAGAGGCCTTTGTGGGTCTGATGTTCAGAAGTAGAGTAGAATATAGGTCTGGGGAAGGTCTACAGATCTTTTACCCATGATTGAAATCTGGTTGGGATGAATCTGGGCAGCTAAAATGATCCCGACCACCGTGTACCCTGCGGGGAGCCACCATCTCACGGTGCTCAAAGGCAACCCACGAGAAGAGAGAGGACCGTTTGCTGAATATTCATCAAAGCACAAGCAAAGTACCAATCAATGGGTGATAACCCAACAGAAATGTGGGTTTATATACACAGACCATCCGAATGTTTTTTGGACAAGCCATTGAATTAGGTGCTATCTGACAGAGAGCTTATTTCTTTCTTCAACACCATCAGGGCTTACTAGGCTTGCTTTAAACTATCAGCTATGGAATAAAAGAAGAAGATAAGAAAATGCAAGATATAAAAAGTGAAAAAAAATCCCAAGTCCAAGTTCTTAAGAACCAGGAATGTCAAACAAGCTTGGGACTGATAAGCAGGAGGGAAGCAGACAGACTGACAGTGCAATAAGGCATGCAGGAAAACACCCTCTTCTGAGACAGATCCTGAAGATGTTCAGGACACTCACAACCCCTTCGAACCTAAACCCAAGTCCAGCCAAATAAATCCTTGGATAGTGGGGTAGGAGCAATGATGTATGTAGTGAGATGAACAGGAGATAAATAAGCAGGGGTAAGTTATGACTGAGGATGCTGGAGGAATGGCAATGAACTGCGAGCACTTGAAGGACGCAACCCCAGGGCTCAGACGCCTCCTCCCTGCGGCCAGCGAGACTTTGCTGGTGACTCCAGCGTGACCCAAGCTCTGCCACGAGGAGACGGAGGAAACACTCGGCCCAGCAAAGGGGATACGAGAAGCGATGCTTTTGCATAAAGCAAATTAAACATAGCTGTTTGGGGAAGACCTCCAGACAGCGAGAGTGCCCATGGAGCTAGAAAACAAGGACACTGCACGTAAGGACTTCACTGCTTGCCGTGCAATGAACACAGAATTATATCATTGCAACAATACACACCCGCGGAATTTGACTCCACTTGAGGAGACGAGAGCTCTTAAGTTGCTACGCTGCAAACATTTTAATTGAACCTGGCTAATTAGAATATAACAAGTAGTTAAAAATTATGCAATGCTTTAAAAAAATCTTTTTAATTAATTTGGAATTCTGAAGGCAAATTAGTAAATGTACAGCAATAACTTCCCATGCTTGACTCAATAAATAGACAAAATAAGATATATGTTGTCAATAGGGACACTCTGAGCAAGCATAGAAAAGTAGAAAATAATAACGTAGGGTAAGGAATAATTAATTAATTCAAGCTTCAAGATAAGATCACTATGTCCTGCTGACCCCACATGTTAATCAGTTGATTGATTAATTGCTACAATCATAATAATTATAGGGTGTAAATTTAAATACATTTAATGATAGTTTACATTTAGAATGAAAATGTTCTTTTATGTCTGCCTATCTTTTTTATTTCTTGAATCTTGGTCTTTTTGTTGTTGTTGTTTGCCATAAACAAACCTGAAGTTTTTTTTTTTAATTAAATCTCTGTTACGAGGTAGGTTTATATTTGGCTCAGCTCATCAGCGATATTTTTTTTTGTGGTCTCCACCTTCTGTCTAATAAAAAATATGTTCCTAGATGAGAAACAATTGATTATGTGTAATAAGCAATACAACTTCATTAAAAGCTCATCCTTAAATGAAAGACCAGGAGACATAGTAATATGGCTATTGCGTAGTTATAGAGTGCCTTTATCCAAGAGGCCTTTACACAGAGTGCTGCTTCTGTCATACAAACCCAGCCTAAGGTAAAAAGCTAAAACAAATCAGCAGCACAGAAAAGTATTATACAAAGTAAACCAAAGAAAATCAAAAAAAAAATCCCTAAACTTAAGAATTGTCCCCAATATGTAAATTAAAAATAAATAAATAGAGACAGTAGAGATGGAGTACTTTCAAGATAGTGCCATTACCCAGTTTTATACATAAAAAGAAAGAATAAAAAGTCCACGAGCTCTTTAGTAGGAATGGGAGAGCTGCTGACCCTGCCATGGCATGAGCCAAGTCCCGATGTCACCCAGGTCACCACAAACACACCACAGCCTAAGACAACATTATGAGATTTTATCCCACCTTCAGCTTGTGATACCAGAAGAAAGAACTGGCCCCTTATATGGTATATTCCCAAAGAGCATCTCTTTCTCTCCTCTTAGCTCCACTCAGGACGAAGAATTTCAGGACGCTGGAAGCATTCAGCACGCACGTGATATGCTGATTTCTTATTATAGGCTACACAGATGAACCTGACATCTACAGCATCTTTTGATCTGTACCTTTTATCATGAAACCTAATTATGCCTTAGTACTAAAAGAAAGGCATGAGTCCCTGTATCTAGGCTGGTAGAGCTAAAATCCATTTTTCCATTAAAAGGAAGAAACAATGGGTACTTGGTTGAATCTGTTGAACATTGCTTTAAAAAATCCTTCTTAAATTACAGAACACTTAAGTGACCATGAAACCAGAACTGAGGTGTTTTGGTAGGAGTGACAGGTAGAAGTTGTATTTTATTGTACTCTACATGTCCTGTGGACAAAGAACTCCTGTTTCTATTGTTGTCAACCTGTTTAACAAGTGCTGCATGTTTGGTCCTGATTTCCACTTACATTATAAATCCTTTGTGCTTCCCTTGAAGTGGAAAGTAGCCTGAAATGGAAATTTCATTTGCTTCCACTTCAAGCTGCCTTTAAGCTGACAAAGCACAGCAAAACACCTTGGTGAAATGTGGCTCAAACTCATTTCTATTTTTAACATTTTTTTTAACGTATCGGCTTAATTTTCCTTTCACTTTTGCTATTATAGAACAAATTTTTAGAAGTCTTAGATAATGGAGTGCCTTGTAATTTTGAAAAAAAAAAGCTTCAATTAAAATGTAGATAGTAACATCAGATTTCACGGCTATTTTTGATTGCACATTTATTTCTGGACATTCTAAAATATTATTTTATAGATTTGCCACTCTTTTTTTGCAGTGAGAGCTATTAAATAGGCTGTTCTGGGAAAGGTTAGAAACTGTAATATAACTATTTTAGGGAGCTATGACAGTATTTTCAAAAATACGAGCAAATTGCACTGAGTAAACAAACTTTTACAGTCTTCAAAGGGTTACCTGACCTTCTACTTCTGCAGCTTGCCTGACTCAAAGTTACAGCACTGGAGGAGATAACAGTGAAACTGTACTATAAAAATAAATTACTATCATGAATATTAAGCAACAAGGATATAATAAACATGACTGCTTACATGATTCTGATTTATTGATACTGATTTGCTAGTAAATTATCACACAAAGCCCTGATTTAAGTTGTTCAAGGAACATGTGCTAAATAAAGCTTGGTGGACACTTCCCAAAGACCTTGACATCTGACACTGAATTTGCACTTTGAGATACTTTGTGGCTGCTTCCATGGTTTGCAATGTATTTCCTTTCTCTTTGCACAGATTTTTCTTTTTCCTTCACTACTTGGCTTCCTTAAACTGTGTCACTTAGCCTTGCACAGGTTTCAGAACTACTATCACGGAGGTTCAGCTCTGACACAGTGGAACAAATCCAGCTGCAAAATCTCCTAAAGGCTGTTCATGCTTGTTCTGTTAAATAGTGCTCACTTTGAGTCAAGAGGTTTCATTACTATATTTATGAACCTCTTGGCACCAGGAGTTGGGATTTCCCAGTGCTGAGCACTAATGCATTTTGCATCACTCCTTAGCATGGGGAACGCCGGCTCACCGGTGCGGAAGGGTTAAAGACAGCAAAACCAGGACTTTATTTCCAGATAGAAATCTTCCTTGCACATGTGCCCACTTTCCCTGTGTGTATGTGAGTTTTCTCTCTTTGACACCATCAGATAAGGGCAGGAGCAAGGAGGCTGCCACAGCTACTGCCGACCAGGAATTGCAGCCTCGGAGATCTCTCGGCATTAACAGCCTATACTCCCAATCAGATATTTGTTATCCAAATTGATGGAAAGTATCCCATCTGAAAATAGGATTATTCCCCTTTAAATTTAAAGGCTGCTTTGTGCTTATGTGGCTTATATCACTTCATGACATGGTGTGTTATGTCAAACCTAAGATTATTTTTGGAGATTTCTGAGACAGAATCTACTTCATTTTGCCTGTCATCAGCCTAAAGCATGTGCCAAAAGACCCCTTTTCTGAGGCAGTGATTCACAAATACCATCTGAACTAAAGGACAGCTACAGCTTCAAAGCAAAAACACATATCTTGGATCAGATTCTACTAACATTTCATAAAGTGGTTACTCTTACAGGTTTTGAGACATCTCTGTAGAGGATTTATATCCACACGGTGGGCTATTTTTTTTTTTGTAACATGTTAACGCACTTCAAATTGCAAGTGGGAGCATGGAGAAACAAGGAAGGACTTGATGATCTTGAAGGTCTTTTCCAACCATAACGATTCTCTGAAGGATTTCAGACACGGAGCGTAGGTTGGTGCTGGGTGAACGTGAGGCTGCAGTTGCAAATCAAACAGGAGCAAAGGAAAATGCCCTTCTAAAAGTGGCACTTGACCGCCCAGGGTTGGAGCTGTGGAAGCGTATATAACCCTGCCTGCTGGGCAACCCTCCTCGCTTCTCCCTTTTCGTTTTTGTTTGCTAGAAAAGAAGGAAAAGAGAAAGGCAGGGGAAGCGCCTCCAGCTTACAGGCTTCCTCCGCTCAGCCTGGGAACGTGCGGGGCCACCAAGGCCATCGTGTCCTCTTGTTGTCTGCTTTCCAGGGACACTCGTAGTGAGTGCTGGTAAAAACCACACCACGCAACCACGTTTGGGGTGTTCAGGAGCAAACGAGCCAAACTGCGGGTTTTCGGTGAACTTGACTGATCTGACCATCCCAAGCAATTAAAGCTTTGAGATACTTAGTTAAATTAGTGCTTTAATGTAATAGTATTCTGCCTGAGCCAAAAGGGTTAATGGGGCAACAGGTTTTGTGCAGAAGGGAGTCAAAGGGAGTAGTTTGACTTTCCAGGAAGCAAGATGGACCTCATTTCACTTCGAAACTGTCAACATTTCATATTTGATACCTACGCTACAAGCATAGAGACAGGAATGTCTCCACATCTAAGGAAACATCCCTAAAAAGAAAAGTTCAACGAACCTTGTGTGGATGAGATTGCCTCTGTACAAGCTCACTGACACCCATTTAGAAGAGGAGGACTTGCCACACTCCTCATTTCTTCCCTTCCCACACTATTTCTTACTTGACTCCTCTTGGTCACTGTTATGTGGCACAGCTGGTGCAGCACAGCTGCTGAAGATGCTTTTCCTTAGCCACATTACCCAGGTCTCCAGCCCTACTTTTTCACAATTTGTGTCCCTCCAGAGACATCATAAATCACATTACCTTTGAACTCTGGCCCAGCCTTGGTAGGAATACCGGCCTCCCCTCACATTTAGACATCATCCTTTCCTCAAGTATTTTAGTTTGTCATCATCCCACCAGTGGGGAACACAGATCTGGTCAAAAAGGCACTTTAAGGGAAAGGATTTTTAAAGCTTTTTTTTTTTTTTTTTCCTTTTCATTTCTTTCTCTATAGCATTTTCAGACCATGTCTAGAACAACATTTCTAGAAAAAAAAAGTTGTTGTAATTCCCCTGGGCTGATTCTTGCTCTCAGGCAGCAAAGGTACACTTAGAGCTTTCTCCGAACTATTCAATTGTACTTTTACATGATTTTCAGCCAAAGATTTGTCATGGTCCTAAGTGCAAAGGCTGAAATTACGCATTTTCTTCTAGCTCATTTAATGCATTGTTATTAAGGCTCTTTTCTGAAGCTGTAAAGAGGTCTTCTCTGATGCCCTGTTGCTAGATACACTCTTCCCCAGTATAGAATAATATTTTATAAATCTCGGAGGTAGTGCTGTCCAGACTCATCAAAGCACACTAACCAGGGTAGACATTGCCTGATGAAGACTCCCCCAGTGTCAGAAGCTCTTTGGCCATTTGATCAGAGCACTTCAGTGCTGGAGATGTCTCAGTGATGTATATTGTCCCTGGAGGGATGCTATTGCTACTATGGACGATCATCATTTCAATTTTTCAAGGGCCAAATCCAACTGAAGTCTTCAGGAGCCACAAAAATTTTCATTGGGCCTCAGCTGCATAATACTCAGCTGTGTCCAAAGATCATGCTTACTTATTTTACTTTTTTGTTTGTTTGTTTGTTTTTCATTTTCCACGTCCTTCCATAAATTATGTAGTAAGCATCAATTCCTTCTGCAAGGCTAACATAACTTCCTTTATTTCCTCTGCTTCTTTTATACTAACCCAATCTCAAACCCTTAAATCTGCTGCTCTCTTTGCTTCTGCCCTTTCCTTTCCCTCCAAAAACTCTCCAGACCATGAGGACAAACCACAGCCTTGGCCCAGTGTTGGCTCCCAACTTGCTTGCAAGCCCCAGTTTCAAAGTCCTGGACCTACCATGTCCAGGGAAGTTCTTCCTGCAAAAGGTTCTCACGGAGCAGATTACTGCAGACTCAGATCCTATAATTTACTGCGTAAGCGTTAAACCATTCATATCACAAACACCGGTGCAAGCCAGTTGGCCTAGTCAATTCTTGTTTAACATTTAATTATGAATATAATTAGCATGAGTTAAGAGACAGGCCAGGCATCTGCAATAAAATTTCTACTATGCTAAAAAAATTATTACTATCATAACAAAACAAAACAAAAACCTACTAAATTGGGGAATACATCCCTGCTAAAAAGAACAAACTTTTACATGACAGCAAAAGGCAAGTATTTTTGGCTTTTTCATTTGATTTGATGATAATTTTAAAAGTTCTACCATATTTCTAAGCCCAAGTTATAGTGTTTTTTTTTGGTCATTGTTGCTATTCCTGTAATTTCAAGGCAATTTTCATCATTGGTAGTGTAGCAATTCTTGCAGTAAAGTTCCTCTGTTTCCCTTGTCTTCCTCAAAAGCTGAATTACCTGATTCGATGGTGCTACTAAAACACTGTTTTAGGTAGACTTTATGGAGGAATAAACTGAAAATGCTTGATCCTGTGCGCAGGTAGAAAATTCTATTTGCAGTGCAACAAAATTGTGTTTTAACTAACTAAAAGGATTAACAAATATAGCAAATATGGTAACAGATCTCTTTCTGAAGATATATTCAGAAATCAAATTCAATCTAAAATCTCATTTCATATGGACAACTGCTATCTCGGCTTCCTTCACATTCACATCTAGGTTTTCTCTTCATTTCCCTTCTAACTTAGTTAAAACTTTCTGTGTGGAAAAAAAAAAAAAGAGGAAAGAAATGTTATAGCTGCTAATTTTCTTTGCAGTAGCCCTTATCTCTAAGCATGTTAGGCTATTTTCCACCTCAAAAGGCAAATCTATTCATAGACTTGCCCTCCAAAAGTTTTTATCCTTTTTTTTTCCCCTAAAACACTTGCTTCTAGACCTGGGAAGATCTATTTAAAATGCCGTTGAACAGAAACACTTTGCAACTGCGAAGAGAAGGTCATTGAAAGAGAGCTAGGAGGTTACTGGGGCATGTTGTTCCTTAACACCCTTTGGGAACAAAAAACCTGGAATGAACCTCTTTAGTCACCAGTTTGCTGCTCTTACAAATCCATCAGATTCCCTCGATGCAGGTGTGCTTTCTTACTCCCCTTGGCTGGTGCGGAGACCTTTCTGGAATCATTTAACGTATGGAAATCCTACAACTTCATATTCAGTTTATAGACATCTCTTCTTGTGTTCCCTAGCTTAAACCGTCCTTTTTCATCTGCCTTATTTTTGTCCTTATTGGAAAAAGGGAGGTAGCAGTTTTCAACCTCTACTCAAAATGCCTAGTACCACTTCTTCCACGATCTCTAATCATCTCTAATATCCCCTCCTAGATGAGCTCTGTTGTGCTTGAGAGTTTGCATACATCAACACATGTGCATTCATATGTTTACATGGATATTTACATGGCTATTCCTGCAATTATGTTACCCACAAAATTATTCCTTTTTTTAAAGGAAGTTGCACTTTGAAAAGTTGCACTTCAGCACAAGAATACTTCTTGTTTCTACTTTTTATTATTATTATTGTTGTTATTATTAATTTCACTCTGTTCACACTTTGTTTGGCCTTGCACCTTCTTCTGATGTTTCGATTCAACCGAAAAGGTACTAATATAGCTACCTTTTATGTCCAGTATACTGTGGTGACCTTGGTTTTGGTTACAAATCCTTGTGTTCACATAAAACTGAGGTTTTTCTGATGCCATGCCAAGCTTCAAAGCTTCCTTGGACAAGTAAATGGAGAATAGGAGAATCATTTCAGTAACAGGCTCACCAACTGTGAAACTGAAAGCAGTTTGATTAGGAATTGAAGCCTACAGATTGAGATTATGACAGAAATTTAAATAATGCCAGAGACTGATAAGATTTGGTTTCTCAGGAACCTATTACGTGATGATGTTAAGAGACTGTCATGGATTTCTTACAGTGCAATATGCTGACTTGTCTTTCCAAGACAAGTTGGCCTTGAGCCTTGTTCTTTGTAAGCCTCAAGTGAGGTTTCTTTAGATGTCTTTTGAAAATTTCTTTAGACATCTTTTATAACTTTCCACCAAGATGATACAAGGATGTTATGACTGTCAGAATAAATGAATGTATTTCCTTCATTTCTGTTTCCCAGCTACTATTTTCATAACACTGCATAGTGGTTCAAAGCAGGTCCTTGTTACACTATGTTTTCCACCAAAGTGGCTCTGCTCTTCCACTGTGATTCTGTACTGAAGACTACATTTGTCTATTGTCTCCTGACACAGCTTTTCTCCTGATTTTACTGAAGACAGCTCCATGCAGCTCCTCAACATCTGCATTGCTCGGTGCAAATTTTGCCATGGACTGCAAAAGACTGAAGGGCGCTCATTGTCCACACAGTGCCTTGGACCTAGGTTTCTGAAACACCTTGTCCTGGACCACTTAGGCAGCAGACTCTAAGACCTTTGGAGCCAAAACAGAGCCCAGGCTCAGAGTAAACCTTTATAGGGAGGCCAACAACCATGGCGAGGAAGACAACTGACTCACATGGAGAGGACTGTGAACTTCTCCTTCTGTTGTACCTTTTATGGTCTCAGAAACACAAGTCTCCTGTTCTAATCAAGGAAGAGTTTACTAGTCCATGGTGCCTTTCCAAGTCTATGATGGGAATGTGACCCTATGGAAGTCAAAAAGTGAAAGCCCCATTGGCATGACTGAAATGAGAATTTTGCTCTAGTTACTTAAAGAGCAAAGTGAGACTGAGCTACAGCTTTTGCAAACTGTCAGGCAAGTGTTGCAAAACACCTATTCTATAGCTGTTGAAAACAGGTGATTTATCTTACTGCTTTCTTATGTTACCACTGTGTTTTGCAAGACCATGACTTTGTGGATTTTGTCAGACAGGACCCGTGAAGACCAGTATCTCATCTAGGCAAAACTGTAATGAATTTTAATTCGAACATCTTTCAGTAACCAAAAAAAGTTACAAAACTCTATCATGTTCAAGATCCTAAAAAAAAATCTCCTTCAGTTTCTATATTAAAAGGTAACACAAGCCATGATAAGATTGATAGTAATGACATTGTAAATTCTGCTTAGCATGCACAAGGAGACCCTAATTGATATATTGAAAGGATATGTGTGAAATCAGTTGAAAAAAAGTGTTAATGGTCCATCAGAGAAACCAAAGGAAAAAAAAAGATCCAGATCTTAAAAAAATAAAAATGATAGGAGTACCTAACGTGGGTCTTAGGTAGTATCTAGACACTTAAAATTGCCATTATAATTCTGAAAAAAATATTCAACCACCATATAACCCTTAAGGTGCACAAGCTAATTAGATGGCGCAATTGTGATCTTGGAATCTTATTGGGACCTTAGGTATCTTATATTAGGTTTTGGATTGTACTTGGAAGCTTGAAAGTTAGCTTTTGCAAAGCTAATTAATACAATTAAGTTGTATTAATCCTTCTCCTTTTTTTTTGAAGCAACGTCTTGTATTAAAAGTCAAGGACTTGAATTTGGCCTTCCAAGCTAGGGACAGATGTTTCAGCTTCAGAAACTTCTTTCTAATCCTTCATGGAATTAAGTTTTTTTTTGTTTTGGGTTTTTTTGCAACTATGATTGGAGAGATACACTATTTATACACTATTCTCCATCAGAAAATATCTGGGAGTACTATTCAGTATTTGAAAAGATATCAAGCAACAGTCTGAGAGTAAATGTTGCTCAGGTTCCTCTGATCTTGCAGACAACCAGTGGAACCATTTGTGGTTCTAAGTAATTTAAGTGTGGTTGAACCTGACTTCACAGAGCATTTGGGCATGCTTTACAAGTATATATTCCATCAAAAATGACTTGCTGCTAATATACCGGACAAAGTCCCAGAAAAACCTGCTTTCCATGGTAAAGAACAAAATTAGTATTGCGTCAGAGGTCTTGTGGCCTTCCATTTACCATTTATAAATTCTACAGGATAAACTATATGGACAGTAATTATCCAATTTGAGCCAGGCAAGCAAATCTGAAAGATTCTATAATATCCTGAGTTATTCTCTTATATCATGGTCATATCTAAGTTGTTCTAATATTACGGGCAATTCTAGAGTTGTTTAGCCAGGATATTGAAGGTAGAGACCAAGCATTTTGACTAATACACAGTCCTGTACGTTCTGTTCCTAGGCACACAACAGCTGATGCTAAATAAAGAGGCTTCATCCAGGAAAAGTAATACACATAAGTTTGCTTTGGAATTTTTCACATAATCTTTAAAATAGCATTACATAAGGAGTCCCTGTGCTTACTTGTTTCTCTGGAATTTCTAGATACATGGCAAGAAATATGACTGACAAATTTTTACTGCCCACTACAGATGGGTTCTTAGAGCAGTTCATCCTCCTTACCAAATGTAGGGCTCCAAACGGGCAGTGGAACAGGGATGTGATAATCATGACTGTATGGGGATGGCTAAATTAGCCTTTTTTTCCCCACCAGTCTCTTAGTTGCCTTATATCTGGTATTACTAACCACTCTTTTTAACTATCCTGCACACCCATCTACAGTATGCTAATATGACCCATTTTGGAAAAAAAGAGGGAAGAGATGGAGGTACAAGGTCCTCTTTTTGTAATATCCTGAGGCAGAGGAGAGTCCAGGAAGGAGATTAGCTAGCAAGCCAGCATTGACCAGGCAAAGCAGCAAACAGAAGTTAATCAAAGAATCAGCTACTCTGGTAACGATACTGAAGACAACAGATATTCCACTACAGCTCAGGAGTCCTATTAACATGTAGAGGAGATCATTGAAAACACCTAATTGTTGTTTATAGACACTTTTTAAGTAGAGTTGATCAGAATGTGGACTTGTAGGTACTATGGCAGTAAAGGCCAGACAAAGAGAAGATTGATTGGAATTTATAGATTATATTAAGCAGCTGATTAGGTAGAAATCGCCCTGATGTGCAGTAAAGAAAACCACTGGAATTTGAGATTTGAAATAGTGAAAAAAGTCTTAGAGTTCTACTATTCCTTTGTAGTAATAAACCGCCTTAAAATCCCTCTATAAATGACTGCTCATTAGTCTATCAATGTGCATAATGATTCTCAAAATCATAATAAGAATTAATAATAGTTCAAATAGCAGAAAGGGACATTAATTTTTCACACATGAATATTAATGCTTCAGTAGAGAGTGTCTTCACAACATGCTTTCAAACTCGAATTCACAAGTCTATTGCCAGTTACCTCTTATTTTTGCCACCAAAAATCTCCCCACTGAGCGACCAGAAGATTTCACATTGCCTTAGCTGGGAAGCTAGCACAGAGGGTGAGAACAGAAGATAGCAGGAAGGATGAGATCACGGTGTCATGATAGTGTTCTTTAGAACACAGTATTGTTTGCTTAACCAACGCTTACACCAAAAGGCAATGAAAAGCAGTGATAAGGGGGAAGAAAGACTATATTTAGCCCCAGAAGACCAGTACAATGGTGGATTATCAGAAAGATAAAGGTGGGAGGATATGGAATAAAACACTCAACTGCAGAATAACGTGCATGAGATGAGAAGTGAACAGCAGGCCAGATGTTCTCCATGAACTGACCACCTCCACTAAAGGCACCACATCTCCTTCCCTCCAAGAGAGCATCACATATGGATGGAGAACCATTCGAAGGGCAGGCCCAGACCACAGGGCTTCAAAAGAGCTTCTCATGCCACCGAAGGGCATGCTCAGATCGCAGGGCTTCAAAAGAGCTTCTCATGCCAGGGCAGCACAGAAGTTCAAGCTGAACAGTAAGAAATACTTCACTGTTTTTCCTCTCTTAGCATTGTAGACTATGAGATAGGAACTTAAAGGAGAATGTTCTTGTTCTAGTTTCCTCATGCCTTGAAAGGAGAAGAGAATGAGCTGACAAGAGCAAACTTTTAAGTTAACGTGTTTCATTATATTACGCTGTGTATTTAAATACACGACATCTCTAAATAACTGAGAAGGGAAGGATCTTGTGAGGCGCATTTAACTTCATTTTATCTGATGCTGGTCTTGAAAAGCTTTAGTCAAACTAAAGACTCTTATGAATACAAAATCAAAGTGAGCAGTACATTAAGGGTTTCACATTCTGTGACAGCTGCGCATGTGCACTCACAGCTCTCATTAACAGCAATGGCAAATATGCATGCCCGTCATTCAGAAAACAGATCTCTAAGTTCTTTACTGGTTTCTTTCCTGGAGATTTTCTCTACTGGACCTTTAATTAGGCTCCTACTAGGCTTTTTCCCTTCAACCTACCCCCTCCCCGCCACACATGTACCTTTTTAAGGGGAATAGACCCCAAATTACTGTGCTTTTTTAGGCAAGTTTTTCCAAGCAGCTATAGTTCTGCAAAATGCACCTGACAATAACACAGCGATGGTTTGCAGCATGCAAGCCATAGAGACACATAATAGAATAAATGCCTAGCACTTTGAAAATACTTTTACTGCCTGCAAACTTAAAAAACAATAGAGCAGAGGTAAGTATGAAAATGAGAACATGACTGTTCTTGCATTCTTTTTATGATCACTGTAAGGCAAGAGCCTACAACCTCGTGGAACAAAACACACGCATTTCATTCTGATTAACATAAAGACAGCCCCTTCAAACATGATTCAGAATTATTAGTCTCTCTCTTGTGTTTGGGGATATATGGATTATCAGCCTAGTATATTTTGAATACATACACATTTTAATTTCTTTCCGAAACCATTTTAGGCACTAAAGTTCAAATCGTATATATAATATTTATAGACCAATAATTTGATATGTTTTATAGTTAAATATCTAAATGCTACAGGAGATAAAAGGCAATCAAAAACAATAAAAAGACAGGATTATGGATAATGGAAGCTAAATCAGATTTGAGATGCCTCTGTTCCTCTATTTTTAAGTTTATTATTATTTTTATATAACAGGCTATTTCACTAGCTTCTACTGTATCTGATGTACTTACTTATCGCCTCCACAAACTGTTCAAAGAAGCAGTATGGGAACAGCGGCTCAGGCAGCTCTCTGAAAAACATCTTGAGTGCTCCGGTGACAACGTGGATGTCCTCCCACTGGCTGTCGTCCAAATTCAGCTTCTCTTCTGGGAAAACACGAGGAGAAATGGAACAACTGGTTTTAATGAAACAATTACAAGACACTAATTATTATGTTAATGTTTGCCTACTATCATCAGCAACCGTTAACAGCCTTCTGCACCTAGAGGTTTGGTGCTGTGCATGTTTTTTTTTCCTTCCTTTTTTTTTTTTTTCGTTTTTTTTTTTCCTGTAGGAAGGGAGCGTTTTCAATGGAATACCATCTGTAGGAATGCAGCGAACAAAAAAACAAGAGGCACAAAGAGACGGCACCATTGACACAGGATGTCAGATACGTTTATTCCCGTCATGCATCAGGAGGAAAATTAGCATCCCGGCTCAACATGATTCAAAGCTATTTGGTTTTGAGGCCGAGGGGCTAAGAGTTGCCAACGATGGCCGGCTCAAGGGACCGGCCTAAAGGCCTTGCCGAGCCAACAGGAGACATATGCTAAACATGGCAATAGAAAATGAGTTATTGCTTTACATGTGTTAGCCTTGCTATGTACAAGGGAATAATGGGTAACGCTTTTCTCCTTTTTTTCGCCTGAATGTAATGTCAGCAAGGAATAGAGTGCTGTGAGAGAAAGGATATTAATTCCTTCGTACTGCTTCAAAAATATTTTGTTTGGTTTTCATCTCTGGGAGGAAGATTTGCCCAGCAACAATATTAGACAGACCCCTGTTGGCCTACCTAGGCTATGCAAAGCTGTCAAAAATGATAACACGCGGAAGACAAACCACAAGTGCTTACAAAACTGTTTTGCAAACAAAAAAAAATGTTTTCTTTGAAGCTTGGCTAAGCTAAGGAATTTAAATATAAAAGAAACTAAGTGCTAAAATAGAGTTTCTAATAAAAATAAGGCAAGATTGGCCGATTATTCTATTCTTCTTTGTCTTTTTTATTCTGATAGCATGATACTATTAGAATGCAGTAAGCAATGGGATCAAAATCCACTCTGGGAAAGTGTAAATCTTTATTAGTCCAAATCAAAAGGATGCACACTTTCTACAAATTCTGTTATTCCTAAAATGAATTTTGAGTTTATATGTGTGTGATATAATTTTCACTTTTAGAAAATTTCAGATTGAATTCAAACCAGGAGCCGACCATGAACACTACTGAGAAAAAAATAATTTGAAGCAACAAAATCCTGGAAGGTTTCACTAAAAGTCACTGAAATTTGGTGCTTAGTTTTCAAGAGCAGCCTCTTTACTGAGCTGCCATTAAACAGAATGGGGAAATCCTTGGAGTCGCATGGAACCTGCGACGCCAGGTCTGTTAATGAGAAAGTCTTCTCACCATGGAGGTCACTTCTGGGCAGAAAATCTTACCCGAAACGGAGTTTGCTTTGAAGTCTAGCTGTTATAAAATGCTTTTCAAATATCTGGATTTGGGGAATGTATACAAATAACGGAATGGGCCCAGTTCCTGAACTGGGAGCAACGGGACACGAGGCTGGAACAAAGGCACGCTTGTGCATTTTGCCTAGTTGACTTGCTCGCTTCTTCGCTTGCAAGCTTCTTTTTTCTTTCTTTTTTCCTCCCCCATTGAATTACCTCAATCAAAAAAGTACTGATTTGATCTCTTAGCAGAGGGGATCTTCTTTTAGACTCTGAGATCATATTTGATTGATCGTATTTCAACAATTAGCCTTTTATTTTGCCACACACCATTGAACTAGATCGACAGCGTCTTAGCGGGCCAGCTTTAAACAGTCAACTGTTAACAATAGCATCAAAAAGAGAGACCTGATGGGGTTTACTGTCACTTTAAAGAACAGGGTGGGTTTTCACATTGTTGAAATCTGTCAGATATTTTGAAATGTCCCTCTCACTATGGTGCCACACCCCCTGCGTGCCCTTATAATAAAATTGGTTTTACTCCTGATTAAATCATTTTCTCCCTACCCACTACCATACTTCTCATAATGGACCTGTGTGCTCTACAGCTGGTGTTCTTCCCATGGTACCAATTCTTACTTTATCTTTTAAGCACTTTGCTGCTAAGATCTCATGCAGAGTGCTTATGTTTTGTTAAGAGCTTCATTCTTAGAGAAATAGCTTAACACATGTTCTAAAAATGTTGTACAACTTATTGCTTAAAACACATTTAGAAAATGTATAAGTACTGTAGCTTTGGCACAGAACTTTAAGTAGAAACCTTAAAAAAAAAAAAAAAAACACATACAACTTGTTTTTGCCATGCATTTGTCTTAAATGTCTAAAGTGGAAAGCCTGACTTCTAAGGCTTTGCAGAGACTTTTCTTACCAGATTTTTGCACCATTTCCAGCTCTTCAAGGAAACGTGTTAGGAATGTATCATCGTGAAAGCACAGGGTGTCAATTTCCCCTCTAGCAATAAGAGATTTTTCAAAAATGTTTGCTAGGAGGAACAAATGCCAAGTCAAAAAAAAAAAAAAAAAAACACAAAAAAGAAAATGCAAGTCCATTTGCCGCAAGGTCCTTCGTTGGCTCCCGCTGGCTGCAGGCACACACATATCCTGGCCATAGTGCCATAAACAAACATGCACACATGCACGCTCATTTATTTCAGATGAGCTCTTTTAGCTTTACTTGGGCATTTTAAATTTGGGGGCGTTTTGCTTACATAAAGCTTAAGTCCCAAATCTGGTATTTCAATTTGCCAGTCAAGGACAGTGCTCAATCAAGAAACACTGAATCTGGAAAGATGGTCAGAAATCTCACAGTCCTAAAAATTTGCTTTAACTTGTCAGTAGCATTTGATTAGTTCAACCATCCCTGCCAGTTGATATCATATATCTGAGATAGAGACACAGATATGCCTAGAAAATCCCCTAAAATTTATGCTAATACGCAGGATGAAAATATAAGGACCACATTAAAGAAAAAAAAAATAGTGGGGCACCTGTCAAGGTTATTAGTTTAAAAAAAAAAAAGCATGACATATAATACAGTGGTGAAGGGAGTGTGGCTTTTACTGTGCTATTACTATCAGAGTAGTTCTTAGTACACCAGCCTGTCCTGTAGTTGCATCTTTTGCAGTAGAACTGGAGTTTGTGTCTCATTTGTGCATGACACCATAAGGTTCTTCTCCTTTAATACGGGAAAAAGATAGTTAGTGATCAACTGAAAAAAAAAAAAGAAAGAAAGAAAAAAAGAAAATCAATCAAGGCAGTATAGAGAGCTCAGTTCTGCAAGAGAATGATTTCTCTAACCACATGCCCTGCCCTGTATGTAGAACTCGCCTCTGGAAGCAAAATGCAGTCATTTGAGACTACTACTGCTTTTTTTTTTTCGGTTGTTTTCTCTTTTAAGATAATTTATATAACTGGTTCCCCAGCTATGTATTGTCCTCAGCCCACGCTGCTTTTAAATCCCGGAGCACCACACTCTGACGTCCTAATTCACATTAGATATTGTATCTTCTTGCAAGTGCTCCCATGGATTGTCTTGAATCCCACTGAAAGCAATTTCCAGCAAATGCAGTTCTCAGAACCTGGCCTATGCTATGCAGACTCTGCTCTCAAGGAACAGAAATCACCTCTTTCACAAGAATTAAACAGATTCAGACTATCTTTTATGGGTGGTCTTCCCTGATGCCACACAGCAGGAAGAACTAGCACAACATTGGTAAGGTCCTTGCATGGACTGGTTGACGAAGTGAGTTGAAGAGATAAAGAACAAAACTATATAAAAATCTCAGATGTTTGTGATAAAGATCCTTAAGATAAATCTTAGGGAAGTCAATCCTACCCAAAGAGATAACATGGAGAGGGAGAATATAAAACAGATTGCTCAGTAAATCATATAAAATGACGATGATAGATGATGACAGAGAGAGGAAGGGTCTAGGACAGGTATGCAACCAAAAGGGGAGAAAACATAGAAGCAGAATAGAAAAGAGAAAGAGAATTGTTGGGTAATACTGACCCACAGCTGTGATACTTGGGACCAGGGGTCACTGTTCCCAAGGATGGTTGCATAGAAGCAGAGGCCACCAAGATTTTGTTCCAACCTCAGACCAAGAGAACATCTCACTCTCTGACTGAGCTACTCTCGCATTTTCAGGAGAGGTTATTATCTACTTTTACGTACAAAAAAGCAAAACCAGAGCTCTTATTCAGTATTTTTCTTTCAAAATCATGAGATATATCCTACTGACCCTCATTCTGGCTAAATCTGTTTGCTCACATCCATGTCTTTATGGTTCCCTGCGCACGCAGCAGAGTCACGAGGGCTGTGCTCTGAGACACGACAGCCGTCACGCTGCATCCCCCTCTAAAGCCTGGGCATTCGGGGACCAAGGCTCAGTCCCAGGGCTCTGCTGCACGAAGCCTCCAAGCGCCGGAGCCTCCAGCCCTAGAGGCTAGCCCATATTCACAGGGAGATCTCCCTCCGAGAAAGCCCAGCACAGCAGTATTTACTAATTCCCTCTATTTCTCTCACATCAAAGTCTTAACAGAAAAAAAAAATGAGAGTACACAATGCATTCCCAGTTGACTAAAAGCTTGGGAAACTTGCTGGACTTGCACATCCCAATAGGCAGTTTAGTAGCGAGAGCTCCAAAACAGAGCCTGTGGTTGAAGGAGAGAAAGAAAAGCCCTCTTGCACCATACTGAGAAACGACAAAGTGTCAAATGTCATTCCTCTTCTCTCCCAAACTTAAAGACACCTCTTTTGTACAGATACACTCGTCAAAATAGTTTGCAGGTCGCTTATGCTCTTCAATGGTAAAGAGAGAAAAAGACTCGAGCAGAACTGCTTCACTTGCTGCGTCCTCAGCACACTCCTTCACCACTATATGCTTTCTATACTATACAAATATTAACTCGTACAGAGATAGGGATGTGTGCCCAATAGCTGTGCACACATTTTAAAGGCATAGCTTCTCCAGTGAGTAAATTCCAAGAGACAGCAACCTCTTGACCACCCTGGGACGACAGGACCGCAAAAACTATTGTAAAGGGTTGCTACAGCGAAGCAAACCCTTCCTTTCAACATGATCACACTCAATTTCAAGCAGTAATCGGATGCAGAGATGTCTGGAGGCACCTGGGTGATGAGGGGCTGGGAGGTGGTGAAGGCTGTTTCTTCCTCTCTCCCTTGCGAGGTTTGGGAGATCCCCAGTCCTGCCTGCGATTGATGCGTGGTCCTTGGCTTCCAAGAATATCTAAGCAAATCAAAGGCTTTGAAAATGTCAGCTGAGCAAAACATTGGAGTTTATTTACAATGTATTTTTGGGCGGCTCAATCCATCCAATGCTACTGTTGAGGGATTATCAGGGATACAGTGAGCAAAACAAAACCTGCATTTGTTACTCCTTCTGCGGTGAGGAAAATGGAATGCCCTTTGAACAGAAAATTTAAGCCAGGATCTTAGCATGTCTGAGCATTTGTTTATTATTAGAGTGCCCATTATCCTGGTGTCTAGGCACAAATTACTGAGGAACTTGAACTAAAAAGCAAAATGTCTCGATATGCACCCAGAGTGCTGTTTATTCCACTTCCCTGAAATGACAGTTCGCTGACCTGAGGGCATGGTGGAACAACCAAGTACTGCTAACTTAAATCTCAATGTGTTCCAGAAAAATAAAAGATTTCTGTGCTCAGGCACACTGGGTCATATTCATCCTCAGCGTAATTCCGCAGAAGTCCGTGGAGTGGAAGAGGGATGAACTACCTCATTGTTCCTATGAAAAAGATCCAGTATATTCCAGCAGTTTAGGAATGGTAGCCCATGAAAACAAGCAAAGGAGCTCAAGGGCTTGGAGATATGGCCAGCTAGTGACTCCATTACATCAAGAAAAAGCTTCTACTCCATTAACTGCTGTTGGAAGCACAAAAACATATAGTGGTCCTGGAAAACTCCAGTTGGTGCCCAGAACCAAGTCACATCACTATTTCTTTAAACACCTCTTGCTGCAAATACTTGCTGCAGGGTTAGACAACAGGTTCCTGCAGTTTGTAACATAACGTTTGCTATCACTGTGATTTGAGGCAATAATTACTGTAATAGGTTTATAATTACAAGTACTTTTAAAACTCATTAAATTAAGCTGAATGGACGATTCCATATAGGGGGAGGACTTCAAATATAAAATATTTCCCCCCGTACAGCTGAAAGGTCCCCAAGAATAAACCCCACATTTCAACACATTTCTGTAAATCGTTTGGAAGTGAAGCATGGGTTTGGACAGGCAGTATCAGCTCTCTGACCTCAGTGTTTCAAACTGCAGGGCCAAATCTTTCCTTCTCTCAGGGTGAAGGAAATACTGAGGTAGCTCAAGGGGTTTGAAGAAACGGGCTAGGAAATAGTGCCCTGCAGGACCCCAAGGATGCCCCTTGTCCTGCTGGGTACCGCAGAGCATCTCCGAAGGGTGAGCTCACGCTCTCCTCGTGGCCTCAAGACAGCTCAAGGGCAAGGACAAAGCGCTACGAAGAACTTCTGCCGCTCGTAAAAACAAAATCGCTGTGCTCAGAGAAAACTACATTTATTTTTAAATTCTCTGATTCTTTTATTTTTTAAGGTACCATAACTTCAGCTTCTTCACAGTATCCAAAGTGCAGTTTACTTTGGTTTCCTTTCTGCTTATATTCTCCCCTCCATCATTCAATACCAGACTAATGTCCTGCCCATTCCTCTGTGTCACTAATGGACTTTATTCTGATTTCTAGGTGGTTCTTAGTATTTCTATTTCATATACTCAGGCTGCAGAGCACAAATATCAAATACTTTCTTAGAAAAAAATTATTTTTCATGATACATTTTACTATTCAAAGGCAAATGTCCATTCTGAATTCTGCTTTCTACTTGATCTTCCTCACTTAGTGCTACCTTTTCTGTACACATATTAGTCAAAGTAAATATCTCCCTTTGACTTCAAATCTGGTTTTCATATTTTTCTGTTATGTAATAGCTCTCTGGTAAATGCCTCTGCAATCTAATTTTTTTTTTTTTGCTTTTGTCATTTACAGTCAGGTCTGTAACAGAATCACACGTATCGGCATCCCTAAATCTATATTTTAAACAAATGGAAAACTCTCACGATCCCCACAGAGGGAACTGGACAATGACTCTCTGTCCTGGATTCATACATCAAAAATATGTTCATACTCCTATCTTTTTTAATTGTGCTAGTAACTCAGAATGCTTTAGGATTCTGACATATAGTTCTTCTGTTCTTCCCCTTCTCGCTGTTTCTAACACTGCTTCTATTTCCATGCTCATCAAAAGCCTTTTCATAGTCCAAAAATCTGTACACAATGTTTTGTAATATTTGGCAGACTTATCTGAAACCTAATTCACTGCCTTCTTGTGATTCATGGCCATAAATTATTTCATATGTAATGAACCCCAAAGGGTAAAAAATCCTTTGTATTAAATTTCAACCATATGATTTAAGGGCAGGGGGGAAGAAGAAAATGTTTTTGAGACACTCTGTAAAGAACTGACCTCACTATATTGTCTAGTGTGTTGTCCCCACAAATGGTATCTCAACATTATTTAGTAAATAGGAGACGTCAAAATCCTACAAGTAAAAACACTTATGCCTAACTTGGGGTTAATAATTCAAAAGAAACAAAAAATACAAAAATGTGTAGCCCTGGTCTATTCAATCGGGTCTGTCTCCCATGATTGTTAAATTAAGAGATTATGTAAGAAAACTTTTCAAAAATCAAGAGTATGTAAGAAAACTCCTCAAATCTCACCTAAGCCTTGGTTATTGCACATATCCCAATATATTACTGGGACTGACCCCACTAAAAATAAGCTTGTGCCTCAGTGAGTGAGTTTCAATAATCAAAGGAAATAATTAACAAAACAATAAAGATTGTTATGACTTCCTTTATGTAAATGACTTCCAAATGTAAATAGATCAAAGCTTGAGCTAAAATTAAGCAATTCCCCTTGTCCACTTACTGTACTAAAAAGAAATATATATATATAGTTTGTTTACAGTTAAAAGGATTATCAATGGATTACTAGTTCGTTGTAGTATTAGAAAAATAAAAATACAAACTTGATCCCCAAAAGATTACTCTTATTTTATTACCATGTTTATTTTAATGGGATTATTCATAAAAGTAAAGATGTGAGTAGAAATCTCTGTTCTCACACATGAGTGTGTAGAGTGCCCAGACAAACCTACAACAAATTTTGATTTTTTTTTTTTTTAAATAAAAGAGTTCTTTGAAATAGACCTGCTGAAAGAAATATTCTTACATGAAATCAGGTATATACAAGCCCTGTATACGCCAAGGACAAAACACTTTATTTTGTACAGAATTTATCTTTTGGTTCACTAAAGTCAAAATACTTCTGTTCATAAGAACTTTTATAAAGGACTGTTTCATAATATGAATCCATTTGGATTATCTGACCAAAGATAAGACTTCAATGGACTTACTATATCACTCACCACTGTACCAGTGCCACAAAAGGGAATTACAATTAATTGGATTATGTTGGTCTCCACCCGCTGATTGTAGAAGAGAAAGTCTAAAACTGTAACTATTTCAAACAGACCATATCTCTCATCAACCATGGGATTTGAGCTTTAATTTACCAATAAAGCTTAATTTCTTCTCTATATTCTCTTCTGGTTAGGAAGAGGTCATTTAGACACTTTCTTCAAGTTATTCAAACAGAAAGGACACTTTTCTTAAATACTTTCACATTCACACTTTTTCACCTTACCTTTTTTAATATTAGTTATTTGCTCCATTGGCAGCAAAGTGAGACAAAGTGTAAGTCAGGGAAGGAAGACTTGGGTTTGGATCATAAGAATGATTTATATTCATATACCCCAGTTAATGAAATTTTGGTTGGAATTGTCACCTAAGTTGACAATTTACTATCAACTATATTAAGTGTGACAAGATACAGGACAGAGAAGATCACAGTCATTTCATATAGATTGCTGCCGAGACAGAAAGCATCCAGAGTTTTCCAAAGCTAAACTTAGATTTACGTGCATGGGAAAGGCAAAGGTAGGAACATACATTTGATACACCCAAACAACACCCATTACCTTGCAAATACTCGAAGTCTACAACCCAGAATTCTACAAAAGGAGAGAAAAATAAATTTTAATTGATTTTTCTAGGTTATCACATCCGGATCCTGGGTACTGCAGAGACCACATTGCCGCTGACGGCTCTGGCTAAAAATTGCTTTCTTTCTTTCCTATCCTTAACTGCAAGGTAATTTCAGTGCCTAACTCCTAATTACCAGCCTCGGATGAGTGACTTTATATACTTTTTAAAATAATTATTAGTAATATCTGTAATACTTGCTTTAATATTTTTTGTCAAACTTTTGCATTCAAAGACACAAAAAACCCTCAGTCAACTTACTTCAAAACCATGTTGCTTAATTCACATTTGCATTACTTTTTGCTAATATCTGAAGCTCTAATTCCATTCCCTGGATATTAGCAAGACTAGCTATGCTGTTAAAGATAGGAATGCTTCTAAGTGCCGACTGAATCAGGGCATGCGAGATGATAATTGTATGTGTTTAAAACAAAACTTTAAGCAGGAGGGGATTATACAAGTTGCTAAAACAAATATATCTTCAAGAGCACTGAAGGACTTTCAAATGTTAACGAAATGCCCTTTGATAATAATAATGCTAATAATAATGTGATTTCTCAAATATTTTCATGCATTTGGAGAACTGCAGGTTACCTTGGATGGGGAAGATGCTTGGCAAGTGCACTTTTTCATAAATTCCGTTTTACCAAAAGATTGACATGTCAAGGGCAGAGGGGCCAGCACGCTTAAAAACAAAACCCCAGTCCCCCTTCCACGGTGCCACGTGTAAAACATGGTGCTTATCTCAGCTGTTTAGCCTCAGCACGCACATAAATACCTCAAGGACACGTGTAAACATGGTCAACAGCATCCACAGCCCTTCCTCTAGCTCTACTATTTCCTTTTTTTTTGTTTTTTGCCCAAATTATACAAGATTATCTGTTTCAGGAGAGAAATGTGTGCTCGGAAATCATTTTTCAACTTTTTGCAGGGATTATTTTCTGTTCTTCAATCTGGTGAACAGGCTTGCAATAGCAATGATGATTTCAATATAAAATAAGAGCTTTTCGTGGCTTTGGTTCCTTGAGATATATGTAGGTCCCTCCCCCCCCAAGAGATGTTTTAAAATATTGATTAGACTAGGGAAACATCTCAAATAAATAGAGATTTATACTTCCTTTTAGATACAGAATCTTATGAAAAGTTTCAAGGCAGTGCACAACAAAGCATTTGACAAGAAAGATAGCATCTGCTTTTCTGCCTATTCAAGCTGAAGTTTTTCATTCTAAATGCGAGCAATGTTTCCCAAGTTAACATAATTAACTCCCGACAATCCCAAAACATCATAATATAAGATACAGATGGAAATTCAAAGCTTTAAAAATATCATATAACTGCGAGAGGATTATCATTTTTTAAACTGCACAAATCTGAATACTAATTAAAACAGGTGTTTTTATTTCAAACACTTCTGCACGCTGTGACATTACCAGGAGGGTTATTTATGTATTAGCCTAGTAGGAAGCATATAGTCCTCAAAAAATGGGATGCACGATAATAACAAAGTTATGAGATAAAAGACTGGCACTCTGTACTGCTTCCTGAAACAATAAAAGACAAGTAGTTCAATTAGTTAGCAATTTCCGTGTGACTATTTGACAGACTCTTACTAATTGTTAAGCTCCCACTAACTATTGCTTTACATAATTAATTATATTCAAACGCAAACAACAAAGACATGTGGGCCAGTTGCCCTTTTGACAATGTTTTTTGCAAACTGATTTGCTTACCAAAAATATTTTTAGAATTAAAAGATACTAATCTTAAGTGGAAACGCACATCAAAACGTGAAAGCAGCTCTGCATTTTACCACGGCTCTGAGGGGGAAAAAAAAATTTGGATTGTTTAACATATCATTTATGCTGCATGCATAATAGCTGAAGTCTTCTCGCAGAGATCTTTCGTATTAATTTAGCATTGCATAAAATTCATAGTAACAGGTCCCGGGGTCAAGCATCATTCATCATTAGTTGAAGTGACATTTGCAACCCTTCATATAGCAGCTGCTTGAAAGGGGAAAAAAAAAGGTATTCTTTGGGAGAATGGGGGGTAGAGCACAATCCTGGCTCTATCCGGGGAAGGGAAAACAAGGTGCCACTATGTCAGCATGATAATGCGCTTAAATTTGGTGATGTCATTCCTGCCTAACCCCTGCGAGTCACAAGGCAGAAGGCAGCTGCATTCCTGAACTTAGGAGTTCGGGAGGAGATAAGTAATAACTAGATGTAAATGAATTACATTACTGTGGTTGCGAACATAGCTCTGTGCATCTAAATTATGATTTATATCAGGATCCTATCTTGTTTTTGAGAGTTTTCTACTTGTTAACAAGGCAGCCCTTGTTCTCATGGCATCCTCCAGGCATAATAGTTTCTGGGAAGCCAAATAAGATCACTTTTGAAACTGCAAGACAGCATTCCAAGACTTTGCAGCAGAACACATTGGCCAAATTAGGACTTCTGAAGACTGTTAACTAACAAATAAAATCTTTTTTTTTTTTTTTTTCTCTTTGTGGCATGTCTTGCCTACTATTAAACACTGAGATCAGAACGGGAAATGTGAGCAATTAAAATGAAAATGTAATCATCTGCAAGAAAAGATAAATTTGTATTAAATGGCTAATACTTCACAGTCCTTTTGATATTACAAGTACTTTTTAAGAAAATATATATTTTATGTCACAGTAATTTTTATTATGTGAAACATGTGATCTCTTTGGAATTATGCACATTTTTAAATCACAGTCATTAAAACGGCAGGCAACAAAAAGTAGTTAGATTTTGGAGCTTTGCTAATATTTGGTGATTTTCTTCAACTTTGTTATTTTACCTGAAATGCATTTAATCGAGTCGTGTCACTAATTATCGACTAGCATTTAAAGAACTGCAATGATTATTACCCTAGTCTACTACTTTTTTTTTTTTTTTTTTTAGAAAAAGTTTAATGTTTTTTCATGGGGAAAAAGGAGACTTAAGAGAGTCACTTAGAAGTGCATGAAAAAAAAAAAGTTAAAGGATATTGCTCATTATCCATTAAGATCCTACGAGCTGCTGCAATTTAAGCTGCTAGTCCAAACACTTGCAGGAGCAAGAAGCAAGTCTCAAACACGTGACAAATGCATGGCCAAGGAGGGCCCTGCAGCCAGGCCAGCCCTTTGCAAAGCAACGGCAAAACTGGGCCATAAATGACATTTTCTGGTGCATACGATGGCTGTTCCTCACCAAGCGACCCATTCCCAGCGCAGACCATGGGCATTTCTGCTAAGGGCTGATGGCCCTGGTTTAATAGCCCCTTGGCCGCTCACCTGGGGATGGGTTTTAGGTGGCGAGCACGTCGGCAAAGGCGTTCGCTCTCAATGCAGGAGAGGCAGGATGGCTGCAAAAGGAAGAGAACAGCAGAGGGAAGATGACTGGCAGATAGGGTTGCCACATCCCCCTTAAAGAGACTGCTCCTTTTCCACACCTTATGTCTCTTGTACCATAAAAATATGCATAGATGTATGTGGGAGCATCATAGCAGATTTCTTGGGATGCGTGCCATGCATCTGAGCTTCGAAGCTGGCTCAACGTTGTCACCATTAAGTCGCAGTGTACACAGCAACACTTCAATCTAATTTCA
Source organism: Tinamus guttatus (assembly GCF_000705375.1). The sequence goes on from NW_010587920.1 coordinate 169,475, forward strand.
ATTAGGGAAAAGTTGCACAGAAACTTCTCGGAGGGTACACATGACCCTATGCATAAATACCAATTAAAATTGGTATCATCAATGTCTTCGCAGCGAACATTGATACCACGGAGAGGAAGGAATTTCAAATGAGGGAGCGCTCCGTGACTATTAGTGAAGCAGGAATCGGCGAAACTTTCGGATTTGTGAGTAAAATGGGGTGAATAGCAGCATTTCTGAGAAATTTTCAGTACAACAGATTTGCAGGCGACATCCAGAAGAGTATCGCGTGCAACGCATGAATGCAACAAAATACTACCTGGTAAAAAAAAATACTGTTTAAGCTAGTGAGAAGTTCTGGGTGCCAGAAGTCTCGAGCCGCCCCGACCAACTTCAGCTGCTTGGCAAAGCCAGCACTCACGGCATCCCCAAACCGCTCTGTTTATGTGCCGAGCTGCCCATCCAGCCTAAGCCCAGACAAATCCGCAGTCAAAGGGAATTCCAGCATCATTAAACGGGATCAGCGCCATCATATCCGTTTTCATGTGGATATGCCGAGCATGCAAGCATTGCATTTTGAATCACTCCATTTTCTTCTGTTTGCTGTGCCTTTTATACAGAAACAATGGAACAACTGCAGCAACTTGGGCTTTCATTCTCAGGAGCCACTTTTTTTTTTTTTTTTTTTTTTTAATGTAAAACTTACGAGGTTCCTCTAGAATGCAGATTAGTGGAGGGAGATTTAAAACTGTCCTTTAAGTGCAAGGAATCAAAAAAAGCTCCAAAAATCCCCCTAAATCAGCACCCCCCAAGCCTGCAAGGAGACCATGAGGAAAATTCATGGTCTCCACACTAAGACCTTTTGCACAGCATCGGTCACCGTCAACAGGGGAGTTTTTGGAGTCTCTCAAATCGCAGTCTTATTTCCATCCTGAGATGCCTTAAAGGGACAGAAAGGCTTGAAATGGGCTCTGTGCCTCCCTGGGGAGCCCGGACAAAAAGCAGCAGTGCAAAGAGCAGGGGGTCCCTCCCTGATTTGACTTTCGCTACAGGTGGTCTGCAGCTGCATCCAGGCAGGTCACGCTGCAACAAAGTCCTGTCTGTGCTCGCGAGAATACATGGACCAGCATGGGCCAATTCAGGTCTAAAAATAAAGAAAAAAAAATTTTTTTTCTTCTTTTTTTTCAGGCTAGCCCGAGGTAACTCTCTGCACTGCAGAAGACAGTGGGGCTCTTGTTTGCAGGGCTGTGTGTGATGATAAAAGATATGAGGGACCTACTTCAGATGACTCATGGAGGCCCAGGGCCAGCTCCCAGTGCACTCGTTTTATCTGTATTAGCGAGCTCGCCATTGACTGCACAGTAGGCAGGAGAATCAATAAGCAATATTCTGTTTTCTATTGAGAAAAAAAAAAAAAAGGTAAATGCCTCTGTGGCAACTACATCTGATTTTCCAGGTCTGGAGAACATCATGGAAACCAGGGGGCTCAGAGCTGAGCAGGGAAGGAAACGCAGAAAGCTCGTGAGCACCAGGTGAGATATTGGCTTTTGAGCTGCAGCTCGGCCAGGACGGAGCTGCGGAAAAGGATGCAGAATAGAGAACCACAGAATCACAGAGCCTTTACTGTTGGAAAGGATCTTGGAGATCCTCAAGTCCAACTGTGGTGACCGTGCATGGTCACCTGGGGCTAGCAGGTGGGCAAAGCACCCCTGCCTCTTGGGACACTGCCCAGTAGAATCAGGCTAAAAGAAACCTCTGCAAGGGTTTTTTTTTCTGATTTGACTGTTTTTTCCCTTACTTTCCCACGCCACTTTGCGTGATGAAAACTCACGATAACTGGATGCCTCCAAATACTTGACACAACCCCAAAAGTCACGAATCCCAGCTCGGCTGCAGGTCTCGGGTTTCCTGAGCTGCTCTATGCACGCCTTGGCCAAAGCTGGAACCGTTTTCCCCGAACCTCCCATCTATCCTGCTTTTCTGCTCACGACAGAAATAACGCGGCGGTGCAAGGGGCAGCAGAATACGGCTCCGTGCATCCTCCCTATCAAATCCACGTGGCAAACTTTAATAAAAAGTCTTCTCTACTTCCCACTAACAGATGTTTCCAATTTTTTCTCTCTCAGCACTTTAAACCACCATCTTTAGTTTTCATGTCTAAGAGACATTATTATAGGATACATCATAATGATATACTGTACATTCATATACAGTATCCCATACAATGACTACTTGATTTATAATTCAGATTCAATAAAGGGAAAAATTGATTTAACTGATGACTAGTGAAATACTAACGGCATTACAATGTTTGAAAAGAACATCCTTTTCTTGCAATGCTGGTGACATAATAAAATTAAATATGGATATAAGATAATGCCCATTATTATTAGGCAAATGGAATCAAAGGCGGCAGGAAGAAAGGCAGTCTTCATGGATCAACGAATGTCTGCACTTCCTCTCCAAATGTCCAAACAAAAAATGGGAGAAAAAAAAATACATTTGAGCAATTTGAGTATTTGACAGGAGAAACTTAATTTTCTACAAAGTGCTCCTGGTCTAGCAGGTCTTACCGTATCGCTGCCCTATTTGGTTACAGTACTACGGATAACTGTGAATTCTGAGGGTCGCTAATCTTTCTTTCCTGGCTCTGGGATAAAAAACGGATTTCCTGATGATGCCTAAACCCCTGGAACAACCTGAAGACCCAGTTTAGCCTCTGGTCTCCGAATCTGTTACCTGCTCTGCTCACGACACCTCTAGAGGTTGGTACCCGCAGCGCATCCCTTCCCCAGCCGGCCACTTGCTCCCCCAAAAAAGGCTCTCAATAAATTCTTCTTGAATTCTACCAGGATTCAATCATTTAACCATTTCTGAGGATCTGTGTCCTTCTAGATGGGTAGAGCTCCTAACACAAAATAACCTCTATGTAAAAGTGGCTGGGGTTGCTCACACAGACGCAGCCCCATCGCCAGTTTTACAACCCTGGTGTGCTGGTTTTCCCTTTAGGAAGGATCATGGAGTTGCTATAACCAAAATAACATCCTTAGTACTGGCACTGCGTTACGCCTCATTTTACTGTTACATCGATAACATTTTAATTTGCTTTAGCAATCTCAGAAATTTCGTAGAGAAGTTATTACTGTCTCTAAAATAATATTAATCAACTCTTGAACATGTACCCATGGAATCGGTGGGTCAGTTAATTTGTGATTAAACACCCACATTTGCACATGCAGAACTGGTTAATTATACTCCTAACTGCCCATTCATGTGTACAGATGGGTGCACCCACACACTTTGGTGGGAAAATTTTTGGAAGTCTATAGAAAATATGGTCTTTAAAGAATTTAATAAGGTTGGCAAAACATACTTTCTTTGCATGAAATTATGTAGTTCCCAAGTCTAAAATTACTTTGATTTAAAAAATGAAAATTGGCAAGGGATTAATCCATAATATGGTCTAATTACTTTTTTTCTTAAAAATTAAATGGTCAAGATCTTAACTCAGAATAGCGGTTACTGTTCATGAACTGAAACTAAGAATTAGAACTGAATAAGGAATTTTATTAGGTGTCTAAATATGTATTTAGTTAGTAGAATCCTCTTACCTTGGGCTGGATAACAGGTATACTAATTATGAAAGCATATTTAATTTATACAACCAAGTATAAAGCTCCATGAGTTATATTTTTGCAAGATAGAAATGCAAACTGGCCAAAGTCTAAAAATACAAAGTTAAACTGACTTTCCGACATTGACTTGAAAAATCACATGCAGGCACAGAAACCCACAAAGAGAGAGGGAAATATAGACAGACATAGAGGACATCGAGGCAGATAATTAGCACTTGTGTTTTGGTCCTTACATATGTATTACCAGCTTTTTTATTTAACCTGTACTGTCATCTTTAAAAACCTGGAAGTTTGATTTTCTTTTTTTAAATCAAAATAAACTCAGCAACCTTCAAAGGATCTTTGTTAATTTGTAATGTATAGGGTTTGCTAAGCATTGCTCCGTAAGCACATCAAATTTTCTGAGAAGTGAATTTTCTTTTTCAAG
>NW_010587920.1:173542-188057 GCF_000705375.1 Tinamus guttatus
GATACTTCTCTTTGCTCCCTGATATTTTATTATTTCTTTGTTTGCAGAGGTTACTTATAACAGTAAGTAAATATCACCGCGAATTTCTGTTTGTCCTTCATCAATCAAAGCTGGTCAATTATAGGACTCGTGCAACTAGATCAAAACTCCAGGCTGTGTAGTCATATTACCACTCATATTATTACTAAAAGCGCATCTATATTCCAAACTGGGATACCATAACCCCTTTGTCATTTTCCAATAAAAAAGACCATACCAAATAGGCAGAGCACACCGTAATTAGCAGCTGGCAGAGAAAGCTGTAAATCTGTATGAGTTCTGAACGATTTGCTTACATTGTTGCTTTGTTGACAAATGATGCTGTACATGTTAATGTTCCTGAAATGTCCCCATTGCACCTGACGTGCCAATAAATGCCAGCCAGCTGTATGAATTATGGAAATAAGATTTTTGTTTATGAAGGTATCCCAGACATTTATTTTACTGCATGCCTCTTGACAGATTTAATGTCTGGAGTTACATTGAGAAGATATTTGCTACCTGACATAATGGATAATGGAAACTTTAAAGGCTTTTTTTAATGATGAGACTAATATATTTTTTTTAATTTTACCTTGTGGCTACACATTTCCTCCTGATATAAAGCTGCATATTTTAAATGAAATGATGCTAAATTGTTCCTAATGTACAATGAGTTGATGAAACCAGTGCTGCAGTACATGGCAAAACAGAGTATGTCCAAGAGCTGCTAAAACCAGCATCCAAGTTTATCTATTTCTTTTAGATTATGTCCTGAGCACGTCTGCAAGTACATCATTCTCGAACAGAGAATGTTAGCTGTTAAAACTTAGGCATTTCAAAGTAATACTTAATTTTTTTTTTAAACAGATGTATTTGTAGCAGAAGCTGTAAAACATTCATTTAATATGCTGAGGCAAGACAGAGAGAACATAGAGACAAGTACATCTACCAACTATTTTTAACACTGGCTGGATCCATAACCAAAAAAAAAAAAACACTGAAAATTTTAAAAAGCAAGGTGAGTGCTCTGAGCTGTGAAAAACCAAAACTGAAGCCACAACAAACAAACAAAATCCATCTCCTTGAGCATTAGAGAAATTAAAACACTGTGTTCTGACCCTGCTTTTGGCCAGCATCCTTGCTGTGGCCTGGGCTCAGCAACCACCTCCCTGCAATGCGGACTCGGACACGGCTCATCCGGGCTCGCTCCTAAATTCCCATTCCCGCTCTCCTCCACCAACGGGACCCGTTTTGGCCGGGCCCTGGACAAGAAGGCGTCGTTCCCACCGGCACCGCAGCAGGTGCCGGGTCCTCCGGGAATTCCAGCCCTGCGATTCCACTGTCCTGCAACAGGGAACCTGACTCGAAGCCTGAAAGTGGAAAAATTTCCCCTGGCAGAGCAGTCCGGACTACGCAAGCTCTTCAATTCTTCCTTTATTAGCACATGTTAGTGTATTGTCAAGAGGAACAATAGCAACCCCACAAACTATTTATTCCATCAAGGACAATTTATTGTCTTTTGTAAGTTCATTTCCAGCTTCTGAAGCTCAAGAGAGAAAAATCTGCTGGTTCTTTAAAACTTCAGATGTTAGGGACTATTTGTAGTCATCATATAAATGGGGGTGGTAACCAAATTAACCAAATTCATTTTGCAACCGCAAATCATTCCTATTAAAATGCTCCCTTCTCACCCCACCTCAAAAGAAGAATAAGAATAATAAGAATAATAAGGAGAAGAAAAAAAAAAAGAGGAGTCCAGATGGTTAAAATTAGTTTTTAAGCAAATATTTAGTGGTTACAGTTGAATTCTTCTGGCACACATTCTCCACTACAAAAATGACACCCCACATTCACTGTGTTAACCATTTTCCAATGTGCCAGCCAAATGAATGCCTCGGAGAACACACACACACACACTCGCACTACGGAGGCATTATCAGAAATGCTCCAGTTTAGGCTCTGCTGAAAATTGGGCATAAAGCAGCGCCATTTCGCGCGGGGTCAAAGCATTTAGTCTCCAATGTAACACGGCAGCTCTGCAGTAGACAAGGGACTTCTCTAAAGTATTCCCCAGGTTGAAGTAGAACTTTTTGAGCCAATCTCCTTATTGCAAATGTCTACTATTTTGGTGGGGGAAAAGGATTTTCACTAAACACTCCCAGTGACTCCAATCTCCACATTTCACAGGTTAGAAATATTTCACAAAAACCCAAAAAGTGCATTCCTTCTCGGGGAACCAAGAATATTGGTAAGAGCCCAGAGAGAGGTACTGGGATGGGTGGTCCGGGAAGGTAATAAAGAGTCTTTACTCTTTCTAGATGAAAGCTAAAACTGCCTTTTTTATTTTTTTTCCCCTCATGAAATGGCTGTGTGTTGAGGTTGCTTCCATTTTTTTTTAAGCAGAAATTTGCTGTGAAACTGTGTGAAAACACCTGGGAGCTGATTCGGGTGCAGACACTGAGGTTGGCTGCCCGATCATCTCTGTCTTCACTAGCATTAAGACACTGCTAGTGATAACCATGATAGAACCAGTAATTTAAAGTTAATAAGGGCTTATTTTGGTAGAAGTTAAGGTCTGAATTACGTATGTTTGCGAAATGAGAGGAAATACACATCTCTGCCTCCCTTTATATATATTATATGCTCACATATATATTTTATGTGTGTGTATGCACACCTGTTTTACATTGGGGTAGCTTCTCTAATCTCAGTGTTTTACACCGGGATACTGGAAGGTAAATCTGACTCATACCACGTAGTCTCCAAAGGGCTAACTCTCATTATTCCTGTTGCAAATGCCTGTAGTTTGCTCAGTGGAAGATTACAGCTAATGTATAGCAGAAGAGCAATGCAAAGAATCCCCGTCCTCCTTTCGCTACCTACGCAGCGGGGTAATGCAGGAACTCCGGCTCCGCTATCCATTTTCCCTTTCCCGTGCATGGAATTCATTGAAAGTAATGGGAAGGAAATTACAGTAGTCTCACAGGTCTCCAACAAGAGATCACTGTGTGGAAAAATGTGACTTGTCAAGAGCTCCTTTTGCTGCATTGTTTCATGGGAAAATATGCTATAAAGAATAGCTGAAACCTAAAAGCTTCACATTCCTTTTCCAGTATTAAATCAACCCAGAGATTGGTAAAAGGTGCAATTTTACTGGAGACATACCAAAAGGTGATAATGTGCCTATTGACTGAGGCCAGTGGTTGGCATAGAACGTATACTCTGATTCCAGTAAATTATTCTATAAGTGTTTCCATTTTCCCCTCCACGGTTTGCCATCTAAGCAGCCCGTTTACAGCAAAGAAAATAAACACGCAAATATTAAACAAACAAAGCAAATGAGATCTAATTAGATGCTGAATTTGCACACTTTGGGGGAGCAATCACTCTCCCAAGTATTCCTGCTCTTTCCTCGTAGAGTCACTACAAGTCACTAAAAGGAAACTTTTTCGCGACCGCATCGGGCTCGACTGTTGTCCCCTTCTAGAAAACGTCACCTGCCAGGTCCCTGCTGCCCTGAAGGCTGACACGCTGATTAATGACTCTTCCAAAGTCCTTATAAAGCATCAGTGCGAGGCAGGTTTACTAGGTTGGGGCCTCCTGTGATTTATTGACTAAGGAGAAAAGCAAAGGCCATTTCTGAAGGAGCATTTTTGTCAGGGAAAAAAAAATCATTTAAATTACCCTTCCTCTCCTCCCCCAGATTAAAATGTCTAATCCTAAAGAGTAAAGTGAAAAAAAATATATTTCTCCAAAACTTGTGCAAAAAGCCCCAAACTACAGTAGCACGGAGCTTCACTCTGCTCCTCTTTACAGGACACTTGGTAACGACAGAAATGCCATGAAGTCAGCGGGCAAGAAAGGTCTGAGAAAGGTTTTCATTTGCTAGTGCCAGACCCTGAGCTGTGAATATTAAAATAACAAAATAAACTGTTTCAAAACATTTCTGCCCTAGCGCCTTTTGCTTTTGCAATGTTGTTGTTAGAGAGGCAGAAGCAGAAAGCCAAGCGGGAACACGCACACACATGCACAAGCACATGAGCAAGGCATCTCCACAGCAAGGATGCATTTGGTTTTGGTTTGTCTCTGTTGCTACTCTATTTTTTTTTTTTTAAACCAATAGTAGACAGGCACTTTGGGTTTACTGTGCTTCGCTTACTGAAGTCTTTTAATAGTATATAGAGCAGGAAAAAAACGAGGGGAAAAAATTCCCATATGACAGAGACTCTTTGATATTGTTGCTTCAACCAAAACTTTGAAATACAGTAGCTGGTTTTGTGTGTAGTTTATGACAATTTTTTTTCCCCAAGTCTTATAAACTTTGATTTACTTAACTGCTTGTACTGATGTGACTCAGAGAAAGAGAGCACAAAGAGACAGAGGCAGAAAAATAGCTAATGTGTAAGTCTATTTGATGGCACTGGATTATGTGGTACAATAATTAGTGCAGTCTGTGTAAAGACGTCTACAAAAAATATCGGTATCAAAGGCAGAAAAGACAAAGATAATGTCAAATACTTCCAATAATTTTATCACAGCCTCAATACGGCATTACACAGGTTCGCTAATAAAATTTATTTCTAAGTAGCAGTTAGAGTTGGACTAAGTAGGGAGAAAAAGGAGATATAATTCTGTTCTTGCAGATACTAATTTGACAACTTCCACTGAATTCAGGGGGACCTTTCACCTGAGGAGTTCACATCCATTCCGGTCCCTTTGGCAGCAATGCTGGCACTGCTGTACCCTGTCGTGCTGAGCAGGAGCACTGCAGCCGCGCGGAGGGAAAATGGAAAAATGTCTTCTGGAATAATGTAGCTCTTTAGCTTTCAAGGAGCAGCACTGAGACCATGCTATATTACCAACAGTCTTTAAAAAATGAGAAAAAAAAAATCCTTGCAGGGTGCACACGTTTTCTGCAACTTATAAGCTTATACCTGACAAGTAAACATACAACCTGCATCACCCAAGAGCTTGGGAGTGCTAGAGACTCATAGACCTGCTTTCCCTTAAAATTGCATGTGGGGCTCTTCCTTTCTAAAGAGTGATTCTTGTTGGGTGCCAGGGGTCTGATGCCAATGGAGACACTCAAATTGCTCCTTTGCCACCTCCATGCTTGAAGCAAACAGGACTGAGAACAGCTAAGGGCAATATACCAAAAATTGGTGCTAGGAGCCCAAATACCTGCCAGGGACCTTGGTGTGCTCCCCAAAGACAACTACTCGGCTGCCCTGGAGAGGACCACATATGGCACCACCCATCCAAAGCCTGCAGCTGAACTCCATAAGGTGCCACAAAACTGAAGGAAGAGGAGGTTTTCTCCCCAAATCTCTCACCCCTGCCCCTCCTTGTCCCAAGCTTGTGTGTTCCCCTCAGAGAAAAGGCATTGCCTCTTACCTCTCTGTGGTGTAGTTTACCTATATGTAAAACGAAGGCAGCGCTTGCCTCAAGGGGTATTGAGAGGCTTAATTAAACAAGAGATTCTTAGTCTTAATCAGACTTCTCTCAGTCGCTAAGTACACGGGAAATCCTTCAGTTCAGGAACAAATTTGACACCATGACAAATGAATCAGCTTCCTTACCATTTTGCCATTGGGAATTTTTTTCATTGGGAATAGATATTTATAAAGCTATAAAAAGCATTTGTATCTCTACCGATATATCTCCTTCATATTAAATGGTTCCTGCATTTCTGTTTTATTGGGGCTCCTACATTTGGGACTTGGTTCCATATTTTGTTCTAAACCACATAATACAGCAGATGGAAAAGTGCTCATTTAATTCTAGGAGGGGAATAAGAAAAAGTTAACTTTCCTCTTGCTAATGTACATCATTGATATCAGCATTAAATGAAAATCCTAATCTCATCCTCCACACCTAATCCCTTTCCCTTTGGGTATATGAGGGTCAGATGAGAGTCAGGAGAGAACCCAGAGCATGGACAGATTCAGATGGACAGAGCCAGAGGACAGACAGAAATGGGAGATGCACAGTGTGATGCTGCTCTGCTTTTAATTTATGCATGCTTTAAAGTAGTGGGCAATGTTAATTTTTATTTACTAAATAAAAAAAATCTGAAAGTTTTGGTGAGGTTTATTTTTTCCCCTCCCCCCCTTTTTTTTTTTAAAGAAGAAACAGAAGGGAGTTCCAAATTTGTAAAGGACAAAAGATCATCTCAAGATCAACGCCAGTTTGAATTCATGCTCTTGCCAGAAAAAATGAAGCATCGGTCCTGCCAGATGCCTTCAGTGATGTCTAGCGTGTTCTGAACTTGCATGGACTTCGAAAAAAATTATTTGAAATATTTGTAAGTCTAAGGCAGCATTCAGCAACATGCAGAATCATACCCATTTTAAAGCCGGGGGTTATTTTCAAATGGGAATTGGTAAAGATTGGCAAGAGATTTCCAAAGAAGTAAAAACTCAAGGATTCCAACAAATAATTATCTATTTGTGGAATAAAAAGCTACAGAGCCAAATAGTTCTGAAGTATCTAAATTCTACCTTCCATCTCCCACTCACAGAACCTGCTTTAAAGCAAAAACACCAAATTAATACAAGAAAGATTGTTCTCACGGTATCTCCTGCCAGGATAGGCAGGCACAGAGAACATCTTGGGAAACTCTGTTCTTGGAAAATCTTAAGTCCAGTTCTGCAAGACATTAAGGCTCCATAAAGTTGAGGGAAATAGCCAATGCTTTGGCATCTTGAATAAAATGTGAACTCTGGCCCTCTGAGAGCAAACCAGGGCTATGAACGCAGAATATGTTTATTTTTCTTCTCTTTTCTGCTCGGAATGTGTTTCCCAGCAGAGCGTACCAGCGCGCGGGTGCTCAGTACAGTGTGCTCTGCTGGCCTGGCCAACGCTCTTGGGTCTACTCAACACCAGCAGACAAAGGGGAGACCAGCGGCTGGTGCTTGGGTTGACGACAAAAATTATTTCTTAACTAATTTACTACCAAGAGGAGCCAGAGCTGGGAAAATGTGCAAAATGCCCAGGACACCCAGGGCTGGTGCAGGGTACCAGCCCTGCAGCATCTTCTGCCTCCTCTTTCCAAACCAGTTTTCCCACTCCTCTCCAATTGCACCTACGGTTTGGGCAGCCACGTTATAGAGGGGGTTATTGAACCAATCCAGGTCAAAACTATCCCAGAGAGCTTTTAATGAAGTGTCATAAACCATTATCAGGCTGGAATACCTCCTAATAATCCCGCTTACTTAGGCAAAAAGTATGCCCTAATCTAAAATGTATTTATAATATAACTTGGAGCGCAACGTTTGACCCAAGCATCTCCCGCTCTGTCACACAGACAAAAGAAACAGAAACGTGTTGCTGTAATTTCCTTGGCAGCAAAAACAAAACAAAACTAAAAATAAAACAAGAAACCCTGCACATATATGCCTAGGCCAATATATATGATAATGTGAAATAATGAGTTAGACTTTTCATGGCCGTGTTGGAAGTCATCTTGTTAGATCTAAAATTGCAGCACATAAAAGTAACATTTTTACATCAAAACCTAAATAAAAAAAGACTTTTAAAACTTAGTTGATTAAAATTTCTACTGACTTTCTACAAGAGTTTGGGATAAGAAGGCTTCACAACTGAGACTATGAAAACTCTTAGAAAAAAAAAAAGGAAAAAAACAGACTAGAATGATGATTATCTAGTGGGGGTGGCATCATGATAATTATACTATTATTATTATGAGTAGTAGCATTAATAGTGGTAATATCACCATCTGGGTTATTACAAGCATGGTAGTGACAAGAAGCCCTAATAAGATCCAAGCCCCATTGCGGCAGGCACTATAAAAACACATAGTAGGGACAAGGGGCAGTTTATAACCTAAGCAATTAGGAGAGACAAAAGGTGCAATGGAAAAGGGGCACAGCGAGATGCAGCACCCACAGGTTCCTCTCCTTAAACACATCCAAATGCATGCTCTGTACATATATACATTAATATTGCAGCATGAAGAACATGCACAGGGATTAAAGGGACAAGCAAAAAATCCCTGTTCTACATCTTCTTTTTCCCTTATGTAAAATGCATCTGAAAGTCGGACAGACAGAAAACAGTGTAGTACAGAGCCAGGCTGAGATGGAGTTTTGCTGGTGACTATCTTTGGTCAGAGAACTGTTCAAACCACAGCCAATTAAAAAGAAAAAAAATAATGGGAATAACTGTTGGTAGGAGCTGATCGTGATTCCAGCATGCAATGGCACTGCACTTCCTCCCGGGATACAGACAGCAAATAAGGAACTTGGTGCCTTTCCAGCTGATGGAGACGCGGGTTAGGCGGAGGCAGACAGTGTGCAGCTTCCAGCACATGGAAATTTCTTTCAGCTCTTAGAAGCAATCGTTATGCACTCAACTTCACCAAACTTTTCCTGTATTTTGCATATTTAATAATATGCTAAGTGTGAAATAAAAGGGATTATCATTTTTCATTTTCTAGTACTGTGATTTGGATTTTTATTGTGATTTTAAACACTTCTGGTGCTTGATATTATGTTCCTTCTCTTGCATTTACTTTGTAGGTGCCTTGCAAAGGCAATTTTATCAGCTGCTATAATTATTTTTTAAGGGAATTATCTTTAGATGTGCAGATTTAAATAGGCCAGATATTTCAGACTCATTTAAAGATGTGAACATGCCCAAAATATTTCAGCAGCTTAAACCCTTTTTTGGGGTTGCATTTAAACACTGAGTCTATTTTTGAAAATCTTTTTTTTTTTTTATTTAAAGACTCACCTTGCCACTCAGCTACGCTAAGAATAATCTAGAATATCTAGAATTCAGGCTCATATGAGACATTTAATAATTTTAAATTCCAGAGCAGATGGATTTAAAATTAAGCCTTACATTACCTAGAAAAAGAATCCCTTTTTAAAATAAAAAGAAAAAAAAATAGCCCAAAGCAAAAATATGATTTTTTTTGACAAATATGTTACAACTATAGCGCTCAGTTCAGATTCATAAAAACAAATGTACAAAGTGACATTTAGCTGTATGATCACGGTTCTGCAAAGACAAACTGCAAGCCTAGCACAGCCACTGCTACCAAATGCTGTTTCTCCGAGCTTTAAATTCTGCTCCCAAATTTGAATAGACTGCAGAGCTTGCCGCGTTGTTGAGGAGCAATATCAAAATATGTGCCTCTTGGGTCGAAAAACCACAAGTTATTTTAGCTTCTGTTAAGATTTGAGGGATTTTTTTTAAAAAGTACAGTAAGTAAATAAATACATTATCTACCTTTGTGACCTTTTTTTTTTTTTCTTGAAAGCAAACAGCGTCCATCATTTGTAACTTGACTTTCCATAAAAGTAACAGTTCATAAAAATCTGTGAAACTACTACCGGGAACAAACAAATTAAACAATGACAATGTAATAAAATAAAACTGCTGTTACACTCCTATAGTAGGAGAATTGCTTCTTCGCTGGGATTAATGCATCTTGCAGAAAACAATTTTAAATAATGTGTAACATATGGATTCAGCTTTTATTATTCTTCTAAAAGAAGACAATTATATTTATGTGATAAACTGTTCAGTGTTAGTAGCATAATGTTTATATTACTGGCCACTTAAATAGTCTTTGGCATAGTTTTATAAGGAACAGCAGCCTCCAGATCTTTTGAAATCCATCTTACAAAGTAAGTCCTGTCTATTATTGGAATGCAAGGAGCTTGCATAGTTTTCTTACTGAGGAAAAAACGTATTGCAGGTAATCTAGACGTTAAACTGAATGCTTAATAAAAACAACAACAACAAAATCTTTCTGGCGTTTTAGTTACAATTCACATGGCATTTTTGGGCTTGCTAACAAAAAGTCTGAAAGCCTTATAGCCTTTGAGAAATAGGGGGAAAAAAAAAAAGCAGCTTTCAATTTTAACTTTTTAGAAATGATTGATCATGATCCAGCATTTACTCTAGTAAGCCTTTCCAAGGTGTTTTTGTTAATCTTCTCATTCTTATGAGCAGCTAGTTCTTATGCTCTCTTATTTTACTGGGAGATTACATTCAAGAAGAGAGAGTTTCGGGTAGTTTTCAAGGAGCTGCTTTTGTCCCCATTATATTCTAGATAATTTTCAAAAGGATTACATAGAAACCATAGAAGTATTTATCTCAGTATCTTCTAGTGCCTCTGAGTCTAAACTACATCCATTTCAAAAGGGGATAGGAATGTGTTACCAAATAAATATTTTCTGTTGCTGCTGCTTCTACAGATTTTATTGTAAGCATTGCCGGCATTGACAGCGTTTCTGCATTGCTGGGATTCTGCTATGCTCTATGTCATTCAGATAACAAGAAAATCGGTAAAATATATATATATATATATATATATACAGAATGAGCAAACGTATTTAGATTTATCAAAAATAAAAGAATAATAAAAAAGCAATAATATGAATTTGTGAAATGTTACTGTCCTCATTTTTCACTCCCAAAGTGCAAGTTTAGTATTTCAATTCTCCACTTCTCAATTGCTTTAAAAGTTGCAGTTGTTAACAAAAGATGAAGTGAAGAGTATGTCAATTTAAAGAGTGTAACCTAATGGAAGCGAAATCTGCATATTCAGTTAATTTGGGATTTATTATCCCAGTAACTAGACTTGCAACTGTTTCTAAAATCGCCTTGACTGAAGACTTGAGAACAGCACGAGTGGATGGCTACCCCCACCCCCAGTCTTAAAAGAAAACCTGTGCCTGCTGCTTCCAATTTAGTGCAATCATGCCTCTTACTGGCCAATACAAGATGCAGCATTAGCTGTCACATGCAAATGAGTATTCATGGGGACTTTGAAATGTGCAATAAAGAATAAAGACATGCATTCTGTGAATAATTGTTTTCTTTTATAAAACTGGATCCAAAAGGGAGTGCCATTTCACCCCGAGTCTATGGGCTTTCTATGGTTACAATCTGCTGTTGAAGCCAGATATTAGAAATGAAGTGTGGATAAATGGATAGAAATGAAGTGTGGATAAATGGATAGAAATGAAGTGTGGATAAATGGAGGACTCCAGTTTCCTGTGCTGTCAATCTTTCACAGTACTACATTTGCTTAACAAGAAATAATCCAACACATGTTTGTGTTTCTTGCTATCTTGCTTTCTTTTTCCATCTGGGACTTCTAAACACACAGGGACGCAAAATAAAGTTGTCCATCTTATGTAGCTTTTACATACAAAGACTGACCTAAATTCTTCATTTTCTACAGCGTGGATGCACAAAATTACCTAGCAGTGCAAGCTTCACTGCAAGCCTTGAGTCTTTCAAATCTCCCTGGTATCACTTGCCACGATGCCAGAAAGCACAGGCCAGATTTTTATAGGGTCTATTTAGACACTGGCATCTCTGCTAAGCTGAATGCACTCATGCACACATTTGTGGAGCTGTGCAGAGTCAAGCTGAGTTCAGACACATACATGCACCTATACACCAAGAATGCAACCAGCCAATCCATTAGAGAAGAAACGATCCATCAGCTTAAGCTTATATTAAATCAGTTCAGTATTGGACCCTATGTGCTCATGGCAGAGTCCCACATGCAACGTGGGGTGAAGACATAGATGCTTCATCTGCAGCACATGGGACTAAGTGCAGCAAGTCCTGCAGAAAAGTCCAGACTTGGTTTAAGTTTAATAAGGGAAGAGCAAGCATTAAGGAAAGATGCCGCCTGCACCATGAGAAAGGCTTCCTGGAGTCACCACACTGAGAGTCTTGCACAGAGTATGTCAACCAATTGGGCTGCCTGGAGTCACCACACAGTCTTGCACAGAGTATGTCAACCAATTCCTTGGATTAATCTGAAAATGAGAAGGCTCCGGTCGAGCTGGAGCTTCTCAGCAGGTGGGACATGCCACCCCCTCGGCATGCCAATAAGGCCATCAGGGCCTGGAGAGGCATTTGATTTTTATGGTTGTCTAAAATGATTCCTCGCTGCCCTGATTTCTGCATACCGTTGTTCTCCAAGGTCAGCTTCTTGAAACACAGACACATGCAAAAACACTGAAGAAATTAATTGAGGACGTTTCCATTACCACTGATACAATTGCTATAGAGAGAGGCATTAAACTAAGGGTGAACCTGAAGACATTCCTCTCCTGTAAGAAAGGACGCCTAAGAAGTTCAAAGTACACAGCCAACAGATAACTTTGGTCTCTCTGCTTGTTCTTTTGATGCATGATAGCAGAAAGGCAGGCAAATCTTTGAAGGTTTTGGTCTGAAAAGAGGAATATTGAGGGCCAAGGAAGGGCCTGGAATTAGGTATTCCAGTGGGCATACTCCTGAATCACCACAAACTTCCTTCAGCATGTTACTCGATCACTCTCATCCTCATTTTCCAGCTAACCAAATATAGTTCACAATATTTTGTCATCCAGCACAAACCCTTCAACATACGTATCTGCTCATACGTTATTTTGACGTCATTTAGAAAAAGGCTACAAAATACTGCATAGAAACCCACTGCTCCATGAGGCTCAGTCATGCAAATACAACTGCTGGCCATGCATCCGCATGACCACAGGAATGAAAACCAGGACCTCATTGACATGTAAAGTGGACTTGTTGCTCTTCAAGGACTAGGTCCCTTTACTAAAGCAACGGGATGTAAAGCAGCTGAGGATGGAGGAATGTAAAGCAGCTTATTCCTGGACCCAGGCACCGCAGCCCTCGCACAGGTGGCTCTCTGCTTGGAGATGCTTCACAGCGTAGCCATGCATTTGAAGATCTAATTTGCCTTTGCATCATCCTGAGCCCAAATTTGTGTTTCGGAGGGCAACGGCAGCCTTATCTGCAGTCTCTGAACACGGTAGGGACTTGGCAAATGGAGTTTGGTGAAATGGCACAGTGCACTACAGAGGAGGCTGACTATAAATCAACAGATTTTGGCTTTGCTCCTGACTCTGTCACTGATTTACCATGGAAACTTGGGCATGGAAACTTACTCTCCCTATCCTTCATTTTGTGGACCCATAATGTAAAGATAATGATGCTGCTTTGCAAGCTCTTTTGAGATCTAGAGATGTTAAGTGCTAAGTGCATTTTATTAACATTAATAGCACCCAACTGAGAGGCTGCTGTGTCGCACTAGCCTGGCTGTCCCCAGAAAACAGATTGGTGTGGGGAAAGCACACATTTGTTAAGCAGCTTAGACATTGCTCATTCCCTTAATACTCGCACAATACATGGGAACAAGATCTGACCCACTAAAACAAAAGAAAAAGATCGGTAAAGGCAACATTTCTAACATGAGCTGTCATCCTACTTCTAGCCCAGGAAAACTTTAGGATTTGCTGGAGATTATCAGTATTTCTGCGTGGTTGCTACACTCGGTCACAACCACAGTGCTCACAACTTGTGGTGAGGGCCACTTACATTAGTGGACATTAATCACTATTTTTATACATTCTGCTTCAGCTATCACTGAAAAGACATTTAGTAGATGCACTTAGTTATATCCTACCATACTTTATACATTACTCACATTTAAAATAAGTTAATTGTACTGAATTATGTTCCATCTCTTGTATTCACAGGATAAGAGTATATATTTACAGGACGAGAGTATAAAAATACCATGTAATGTGCTTTGTTATGTTTCGATTTTCAGTATTTCTGCTCAAATATGTATCACAACATACATAGTGCAAAGAGCTATGAAAAATTTATTAATGCATTTTTTTCCTCTGCTGGAGATAGAACTTTGTTGTGCATGTTATAAAATGTTAAATATTAGAATTATTTAAAGTTAATAGGATGCCAAAGAAAATGGCTAATAATACATTATACAATTAGATGCCTTTCATATTAGTGAATCCATTAACAAAATAAAATACATTCAAACAGAAGAGTTCTGATTTGCAATTTTTAGCAAGGATTGCCCATGTGTAAAGCTAAATTATTTATTCATTTTTTTTAAACTGCTGGATACATCAGTTTGCAATTATTTGCATTATGTTCAAATGCTTTATCAAGTGGCTCTGATTCCAAAATACATGTCTCTAAGATGCTTTAGTATCTTCATTTGTGCAAAGGCTTGAACACGGGGAAAAAACAAAAGTAAGTTTCTTTCCTCAGATGGAGCAGGACAGCTGATGTCCTCAGTTTTGCTCCATCAGTCCTGGCAGATACCCCTTCACTAACCCTCTTTAACCCAGTTATCCCTCTGTAGAGATTCACATATTTTTCCCCCCACTCTGGCATATCCTTTTTTTTTTTTTTTTCCTCTAGAAACCCTCAATTCCTCCTCTCCTGTCTGTCTATATAGATCTGAAGTCAGACATCCTGCAGTTTTGCTTGAAGTTTTTCTGATGCCATTACTGAGCCCTGGCTACTACTTATTTTTTTTATCTTGCTTTCTCAGCTGACACCAGCATCATCTCCAATGATGCACTTAGAAAGCAGCTAACTTTTCTTACAGTAAGAACCAGCTTTCAGCATCACAGTGAATCTTCTGGACTTTTTTCCTCATTTTCCTTTTCTCTCT